>ML418746.1:3779-164583 GCA_005239525.1 Nicotiana knightiana | reverse complement strand
CCCTCAATGTTATGTTTTTGGGTCTATTTATATGTTTAGGATAAACCCTAAACGTGTAAGAGACTTCTATTCTAACTTGGAAACACTTAAAAACCTTTAAAACTCGGAGTTCACTGAAGCAGGTACCCAGGCGTTAGCAGGCTAAGGCCTGGCTAACGCCTGGCCATGGCTGGTGTTTGAAGGGTAACGCTTGGCTAACGCCAGGCACCCCCTGGCCGTAAGAGCCAAACGCCTGGCTAACGCCAGGCTTGTCCCGACTCGCTCCTTTTCGACTCTTGAGCGTATTTTTCGACGTTTATGCTCTCATTTAGCTCGGCTTCCGTTTCCAATTCACCTACACTTTAAATAAACCCTATTAGGCACATACGACGTGTATTTTTATCATTAAAGCACATAAAATGCAAGGTATATAATGCTTAAAATCATGAATTCTAGCCACGCATCACCTATGCGTCCAGAAAGTTGAAGGTGCACAAGAAGAACTATCCAGTGCATGATCATGATCTAGCAGCCATTGTCCACACCTTGAAGATTTCGCGCCATTATTTGTATGGAGTGCATTGTGAGATTTTCACTGATCACCGTAGTTTGCAGCATCTGCTTATGCAGAAGGATCTGAATTTGCGTCAGAGGAGATGGTTGGAGCATCTTATGGATTATGACCTTACCATTTTATATCATCCGAGGAGGGCCATTGTAGTGGCTGATGCCCTAAGTCATAGAGTAGAGAGTTTGGGGAGTCTAGCCTACCTTCCAGCAGCAGAGCGACCTTTACCACTTGATGTTCAGGCTTTAGTGGGTCAGTTGGTGAGATTGGATCTATCAGAGCCCCTGTGGGTATTGGCTTGTGTAGCCTCCAAGTCTTGTCTTTATGATCAGATAAGAGCACGCTCGTATGATGATCCACACTTGCTCGTTCTTCAGTACAGGGTCTCTCGCGGTGATGCTAGGGATGTGGTTATTGGTGATAATGGGGTCATTAGGATGCAGGGCCGGATTTGCATGCCCAATGTGGATGGGCTCCGAGAGTTGATTCTAGTAGAGGCCCATCGTTCGCGGTATTCCATCCATCTGGGTGTTGCGGAGATGTACCAGTACCTGAGACAACATTATTGGTGGAGGCGGATGAAGAAGGATATTGTTGAGTTCGTGGCTCGGTGTCTCAACTGTCAGCAGGTCAAGTATGAGCACCAGAGACCGGGTGGATTGCTGTACAGAATAGATATTTCGGACTGGAAGTGGGAGTGAATCACCATGGACTTTGTAGTTGGGCTCCCACGGACTTTGAGGAGGTTTGATGCTATATGGGTTTTTGTGGTTCGGCTGACCAAGTCTGTGCACTTCATTCCTGTTGGTACTACTTATTCTTCGGAGCGGTTAGCTGAGATTTATATCTGTGAGATTGTCCGATTGCATAAGGTTCCAGTTTCTATCATTTCTGACAGAGGTACTCAGTTCACATCTCAGTTTTGGAGGGTCGTGTGGAGGAAATTAGGTACTCAGGTTGAGTTGACCACAAAATTTCATCCTCAAACCAACGAGCAGTCGGAGCGCACTATTCAAATTCTGGAGGACATGTTGCGTGCGTGTGTCATCGACTTTGGGGGTTCACGAGATCAGTTTCTGCCACTCGGGGAGTTTGCATGTAACAATAGTTATCATTCGAGTATCTAGATGGCTCCGTTTGAGGCTTTATATGGTAGGAGGTGTAGATCTTCGGTTGGTTGGTTTGAGCCAAGCGAGGCTAGGCTATTGGGCACAGACTTGGTTCAGGATGCTTTGGGTAATGTGAAGTTTATTCAGGAGCGGCGTCGCACTGCGCAGTCTAGCAGAAGAGTTATGCGGACCGGAAGGTGCGAGATGCATCTTTAATGGTTGGGGAGAAGGTGTTGCTGAGGTGTCACACATGAAGGGTGTTATGAGGTTCAGGAAGAGGGGAAAGATGAGTCCCCAGTTCATTGGGCCATTTGAGGTGCTTCATAGGATTGGAGAGGTGGATTATAGACTTGCCTTGCCACCTGGCTTATCGAGTATTCATCTGGTGTTCCATGTTTCGATGCTCCGAAAGTCTGTTGGTAACCCGTCTCATGTTTTGGACTTCAGTACGGTTCAGCTCGAAGGTGATATGTCATATGAGGTAGAGCCAATGGCTATTTTGGGTCGTCACGTCAGAAAGTTGAGGTTTAGTGGAGAGGAAAGCCGGTGGAGGATGCCACCTGAGAGACCGAGTGGGAGATGCGGAGCATATATCCTCACTTATTTGAGACTCCAGGTAGGTTTCTAGACCCGTTCGAGGACAAACGTTTGTTTAAAAGGGGGAGGATATAACAATCCGGCCAGTCGTTCCGAGAATTTTAGCCATGTTTTCCCTATTTATGCTTTATCATATGTTTCTTAGCCTATATATGTTGTGTTGGGTCGGTTGGTTCGCGTTCGGAGTGGTCGTGGTGAGAACTGACACACTTAGTCTCTTAAATTGGCTTAATAGTTGGAAAAGTCAACTGGGAGTTGATTTATTGGTAAACGACCTTGGAATGTGGATTTTAGGGCTCGGATAGTTTCTTTAGGTGATTTAGGACTTATGAGTGTGTTCAGAATGTGGTTTTGATGTCCGGTGTAGAATTAGGCTTGAATTGGCGAAATTGAGTTTTTGGGGATTTCCGGTCGGTAGTGAAAAATAGCTATCGGAGTCGGAATGGAATTTCGGAAGTTGGAACAGGTTCATAGTGTCATTTTGGATATTTTTGCAAAATTTCAGGTCAATCGGAGGTGTTTTGGATGGATTCAGCATCTTTGGCGAAATTTAAAAGTTTCAAAGTTCACATGCTTGAATCCGAGTTGAATTTGATGTTTTTGCATTGTTTTTGGTGTTTTGAAAGCTCGACTAAGTTTGAATAAGGTTATGGGATATGTTGGCATATTTGGTTGAGGTCTCGAGGACCTCGAGTGAGTTTCAGGTGGTTATCAGAATGTGTTTGGCTTTAAAGAGACTGTTGTTGCTGCATCATTTTTCGGCTGCTAGTTTCTTTTCATGTGATCGCAAGAGTAGGGCCGCGATCGCGTAGGCCTCTTGAGGGAAACTGGGAAATTTTTCTATGTGTTGGGCCTGCGATCACGAGGGTCTGTCCAGTTGGCTACCGCGACGCGTGGCTGAGGCCGCGTTCACGAAGAACGATTTGGAGCATTTGTGAGGGTAAGAGAGTTCTCTACACTATCGCGTAGTAAGGGCCGCGTTCGCGTTGCTTTGGGAGCTTGTTATCCGCGATCGCGTGTGTGTTTTTGCGGTCGCATAAGGTAAGTTGTGGGTCAGTCCATTTTTGTACTTCAGTTGCGAGGCAAATTCCGCGATCTCGATGAAGGAAATAGCTGAGCAGAAAGTTTAAGTTTCAAGAACAGGGGTTTTAGGCCATAACTCAAAAGACCATTAGAGAGCTTGGGAGAAGGAGTATTTGGAGGAGATTTTCAGTTGCTGTCTTGAGGTAATTGTTCTTCAATCATATTTCGGTTAATTTCATGGTTTAGCCTTGATTTTTACCATGTAATTTGAGGAATTAAAGTGGAAATAAGGGGAAAATTGGAGGAAGATTTGGGAATTTCTTTTGATAATTTGAGTGCGCAATTGAGGTCGGATTTTGGTAAATTTGGTATGGGTAGACTCGTGGGGGAATGAGGATTCTAGTTTTGTGATTCTTATCAAATTTTCAGACGTGGGCCCGAGGCTCGGGTTTAGCCAATTTCGGGAATTTTGGTTAAAAATTGATAGTTTTCAATTGGGCCTTGTTCTTTTAGCATATAATAATGATGTTAATCTAATTTTTGTTAGATTTGGAGAAATAGGGAGCCGATTCGAGAGGAAAGACCATCACATATTACTATTCGGGCCGTGTTGAGGTAAGTAATGGCTATTAATATTGTCCTGAGGGTATGAAACCCCGGACTTCGTATTTTCTCACTATTTTTGGAGTGGCGCACATACCGGATGACGACTGTGTGGCGTGCACTGATTTAAATTTGTACTTGGTCCTTTCCGCATCAACTATTGAGTTGCATTTTTTACTCTAAATCATATGTTAAATCGCGTTTTAAAACTATTGATATATTTGAGTTCTAAGCCATGTTTGGGGCCTTGCGCCGACTTGTTTAGACCCCTTGGGGAATTTTACTGCTATTTCTTCACTATGTGGACTTATGATTTACACTTAGTCATATTATGTTTAACTATTTTCGAAACTCAGCCTTGTTTACATTATTTATGAGATACAAAATGATGTTTCGGGTCGAGTACCCTATTTTACTGATAGCCCGAGTGGCTTACTGAGAGTTTCTGACTGAGTGAGGCCGAGGGCCTGATTGTGAGGATATGAGATGCCACGAGGTGGCTTGATATTAGCGCTTGGAGTAAAGGAGCCCCTCCGGAGTCTGTACATACCCCAGTGAGCGTAGGTACCTACTGAGTGCAAGTGCTGAGTGCGGAGTGCCGAGCGCCGAGTGCCGAGCGCCGAGTGATGAGTGATTAGGAGGCATGAGTAACAGTAGGGTCTGCCCGAGGGGCTGATAATGAGTGATTGAGAGGTATGCTGCGCGACCGATCCTGACTGATGATTTTCTTGGGGACAATTTGTGATACATGTTTTTACCCGAGGGGCTATGATTTATTTCATTTTACACTAAACTCTTCGGGTATTTTTATGAAATTGTTGGAAAACAAGTTTTTCAAAGGATTTTACTGAAGTTGGCTTTTAAAGCATGTTGATTTAATACATGCACTGTTGGAAAGAAAGGTTGTGCTTATTGTGAATTGATTATTTGATCTTATGTGTTTCTTACTACTTCGACTTGATTTATTTTCATTACTACTGAGTTGGCGTACTCACATTACTCCCTGCACCCCTGTGTGCAGATACAAGTGTTGGTACCGAGCGCTATTTCTTCCTTCCTGTGGAGCCAGAATTGGGGATTTCGAGGTAGGTGTTCAGCGTCCACAATATCTCTTTTCCCATTTTCTTGTTTGTATCTAGGTCGTCGTTCCGAATCTTGATGTATTATGACAGTAGGGTTATTTTGTACTACTCATAGAGGCTCATGACGGTTGACTCCAGGTTTTGGGGTAGTGTTTAAACTGTTTTATTCATTTTGTTTCTTTAAACTGCTCAAGCGAAAGATTTTTTTCTAAAGATCGCAATATCTTTGTAAATTATGAAATATTATGTCAGTATGTTATTGTTGGCTATCCTAGTTTCATGCTAGGCGCCATCACGACCGGCTTAGAATTTGGGGTCGTGACAACAGGAATTCTTTAACGAGGTCAATTTGATCATTGGTATTCAACACAAGAATGTTGTGAAACTCTTGGGTTGTAGCATAGAAGGACCAGAGTCTCTTATGGTTTTTGATTTTGTATCTAACAAGAACCTTGATAAAGTGCCTTTTGGTAACAGTTCTTGATGTTTAGCAAAACTAGTTGTATTTTGTTTTACCTTTCCTTGGAGCACGTACAATAATTTTGATTGCTTTTTTTTCTTGAAGATAAGAATAAGCGTCATTTTTTTAGCTAGACGGAGAGGTTTCAAATCATTTTTGGAATAGAATAAGGGCTCTCAAATCTGCCTGAAGGAAGGAAAGCAAAGATAGTCCACAGGGATATTAAGAATGGTAATATTTTTGTTGATGAACAACTCATCCCAAAAATTGCTGATTTTGGACTTGCTTGACGTTTTGGTCCCCATAAAACTCATGCCAGTACTGGAGTTGCAGGAACCTTGTATATTATCAGTATTCAAAATATGTAGTTTCAAGTATCTCCAAGTGTACATTTCAAGAGAAATATCATTAGTACATGTTTTTTCAAAAGAACCCTTCAGAAGATTTGAATACTAGGTGGTCCAAGTGCACCTAGTATACTGTGGGAGAGTCCAGAAGATTTTCCAATCTGTGGTGAAATGCCTTTAAATAACCATGTTTCTAATCGGAGACGTGATTACAAATTTCTTTTTCTTCTACGACATATGGGAAATACCTTCCACAGTCTCTCTTTAGTTCTCTTTCTTGGGCCTTCTCGGGTTACAACTACTAACTCTTTTCTATGTTAAAACTGATAGTTTCCACATCAACTTATACACGTCGTAAAAACGTACTGGATAGGATATCATTTTATAGAAGTAGGTGCCAAACCAGAAACAGTGAGAGAACACAACAGAAGAACTTCCAAAGGAATGGAAAAATAAATTACTGACTTAATAATAGTCATGGCACAAACAACAAAACTCTATTTGCATAGGTAACAGATGAAGGAAAGCACTTTAGAAGCTACTTTTGAGGGCATTATTTTAGGCTCTCGCTTTGGCCCAAAATACTGTACAATACATGTTTTTTGTTACCATTTGCATTTAAATTATTTATCAAACATTAAATGTTACAAACAAGCAAGTGTTTTAGTTTGCCTTATTTCAACAAATATCTACATTCTCTAGATTTCCATTCACCTTACTACAATAACAATGACAATCAATCTAAGGAGACTATTAGCTTCACAACGATGAGATACAAAATAATAACTACATACCCTGATATGTACAAAATAATGTAAAATACCCTCACATATTATCTACCAATGTAATGACAAGAGCACTGAAAGACGATGAGCATGCTAAACATAGAACTTTTCAATTATGTATGGTTTATGGAAAAAATATGCCACTATTAGCTCTCTTTACTACATCTGTAGACCCTTAGTCTCGTCCTAAATTGAAACTATTGAAGTCATATGTAAAAGCTTTATTTGCCAAATCATATTTACAAACCATAAAAAAATACTTGCATAGATTAGACAGATGGCCCCAAACTTGCACAATTCCTGCAACAGGGCAGACCTACAACAACTTGTTACTATTATAACTAGTCTAACTTGCTTACAAAAAAATATACTAAAGTAAATGACCTCCTAAACAGTTAAAATGCATAAGTAGAGGTTCACTTCATTACCTTATTAACACCAAACTCCACAGTCCTTATTTCAAGCGTAGCAGTTGATACATGATTCAACAAGAGCAACAAGAAAACATATGATAATGGATTTAACAAAAGAACTCGAATTACACGTACAAAGTAGAAACTCGATGCGAACTAGTAAATAAGTAGAAACTCGATGCCAGTGTTTTTGAAAGGAAAATGAATTTTGAGTAATTGAGCAAATAGAGAGGAACTGAAAATGAGAAGTGAAATACTACTCAACTAACCGAGAGCAAGCGATTCGGTAATGGCGCTGACAAGCGAGAAGAGCTATTGACTGGAGGAGATCGTATCGGAAGAGATGATACTTTGGAGCTGCTCTAATGGCTATCTTCTGCAGTTTGACCTCCTTTTGACTGAAATATGGACCGTTTATCAGAGGTTTAAGGATAAAAAAAATTTAAACATACCGTGGGTAAAGAACGGGGAAATTAGCAGGGGATTAAAGATATTATTTCCTTAAAAAAATTGTAGAAGGATGAGAAATTGAAAGATTTACATTCTACTCCTTACAAAAAATAGTTAAGAAGGAGAGCAAATAGGGGAAAATGGAGTAGAGAATCCTTACCATACAATCCTTGAGAAATCGTAATCCTACAAAATCGGTGTGGAGGTGAAGCGACTTGGGTGTACTTTCATAATGTGAACCAGAAAGGAAGATAAAGATGTGAAATCAGTGTGAGGCTGAAGATAAAGATGACTGGATGTTAATGTGCTCCTTACAACAATCATTTGCTGAAGTTGATGTGAAATTTTTTGGAAAATCGATGCTGAGAAACTAGAAGAAAGGGGATACCGAGAAGAAAGGGGATAACGAGAGTAGATGTGAAATCGTTTGTTGAAGATGACTGAAAATCGTTTGTTATTCCGACGGTTAAAACATAGGGATTTACAAAACGGCTTGTAATATTAGGGCTTTACATATTTTTAAGTATTAGTATAAAAACTAAAAAATAAATATTAAAAATCATATGGTGGGCCCCTTTCATTTTAGTGGGTATACAACATTTGGGTGAAAAATAAGAAGGGAATTTATAACCGTAATTTATACCCTGATATGTACAAAAGAATGTAAAATACCTTCACATATTATCTACCAATGTAATGAGAGGAGCAATGAAAGACGATGGGCATGCCAAACATATAACTTTTCAATTATGTATGGTTTATGGAAGAAATATGCCACTATTAGCTCTCTTTACTACATCTGTAGACCCTTAGTCTAGTCCTAAATTGATTCTATTGAAGTCATATGTAAAAGCTTTATGTGCCAAATCATATATACGAAGCATAAAAAAAAAACTTGCATAGATTGGACAGATGGCCCCAGACTTGCACAATTCTTGAAAGAGGGCAAACCTACAACAACTTGTTACTTTTATAACTAGTCTAATTTGCTTACAAAAAAAAAAAATACTTAAGTAAATGACCTCCTAAACAGTTAAAATGCATAAGTAGAGGTTCACTTCTTTACCTGATTAACACCAAACTCCACAGTCCTTATTTCAAGATTAGTAGTTGATACATGATTAACAAAAGCAACAAGAAAACATATGATAAAGGATTTAACAAAAGAAACCAGTAAACTCGAATTACACGTACGAAGTAGAAACTCGATGCGAACTAGTAAATAAGTAGAAACTCGATGCCAGCGTTTTTGAAACGAAAATGAATTTTCAGTAATTGAGCAAATAAAGAGGAACTGAAAATAAGAAGTAAAATACTACTCAACTAACCGAGAGCAAGCGAGTCGGTAATGGCACTGACAAGCGAAAAGAGCTGCTGACTGGAGGAGATCGGAGGAGATGATAATTTAGAGATGCTCTAATGTCTATCTTCTGCAGTTTGACCTCCTTTTGACTGAAATATGGACCGTTTTTCAGAGGTTTAAGGATAAAGAATTTTGTCAAACATGTCGTGGGTAAAGAACGGGGAAATTAGCAGGGGATTAAAGATACTGTTTCCTTAGAAAATTGTAGAAGGATGAGAAATTGAATGATTTCCATTCTGCACCTTCCAAAAATTAGTTAAGAAGGAGAGAAAATAGGGTAATGGGAGTAGAGAATCCTTAACATACAATCCTTGAGAAATCGTAAGCCTACAAAATCGGTGTGGAGGTGAAGCGACTTGGGTGTACTTTTATAATGTGAACCAGAAAGGAAGATGAAGATGTGAAATCGGTGTGAGGCTGAAGATCAAGATGACTGGATGTTAATGTGCTCCTTCCAACAATCATTTGCCGAAGATGATGTGAAATTGTTTGGAAAATCGATGCTGAGAAACTAGAAGAAAGGGGATACCGAGAAGAAAGGGGATAACGAGAGTAGATGTGAAATCGCTTGCTGAAGATGACCGGAAAATCGTTTGTTATTCTGACCATTAAAACATAGGGATTTACAAAACGGCTTGTAGAATTAGGGCTTTACATATTTTTTAGTATTTTATTAGGTATAAAAACTGAAAAATAAAAATTATAATTCAGATGGTGGGCCCCTTTCATTTTAGTGGGTATAAAAAATTTGGGTGAAAAATAAAGAGGTAATTTATAACTGTAACGATAGATATAACTGTTACTATAGATCGATTTATTGCTACAGTTATACAAAATGTTGCAACATATATCTCTATCGGAACGATTTTAATACTATTGGAACGGTTCAATTGTTAGGTGTCCCGGTAGTCCCAATAATTATTTGTAACGGTGAAAACCGTAATAATAGACCACCTATGGCAACGATTACTGAACCGTAGCAATGGAAAGCGTTTTAGTGGCATATCTTCCAGCCTATGGTTTCCAGGTACCAAGAGGTCTAGTTAAGAGAGTAACTAAAAGTTAGAGACGATGTGATGTCTTGCATGATGTTTCAGAATAACATAAGGAAATGTATGGTGCAAGCAAGTTGCAGGAAGGTTGCGAGTTGTACAAATGGATATGTGTAAATCGCAAGGTAAAGTATGGTAGAGCGGCAATGTTTTAGGAAGACAGGAGTAAGGATAAGAAAGGACAAGTGAGCAGGTGACGAGAATGAATAAGTCCTCGAGATTAAGCCAACGAAAATGTAATGACCCGACCTGTCGTTTTGAGAGTTAGAGCCCCGATCCCCTAATAACTGCCTTCCCCATGTTTGTTTATGCTTTTGGAACTTTCCAGAGTGATTAGATGTGAAATTCGGAGATTTTTCGGACACTTAGTCCCTAATTTTGAGTTTAAGCCATAGAAATCGGACGATGTGTGGAACTGTGTGAAGACGGATTCAGAATGGAATTGCGTCAACTCTGTTAGCTCCGCTGAGTGATTTCGGGGTTAGGAGCGTATCCAGAATGTGGTTTTTAGGTCTGAAGTAGAGTTAGGCTTTGGTTCGCGAAAGTTAGAATTTTGGCGGTTTCGGCTGATAGGTGAAATTTTTATATCAGACTCGGAATGTGATTCTGAAAGTGGCTGTAGGTTCGTAGTGTCATTTATGACCTGTTTGTCAAATTTCAGGTCATTAGGACTAGTTTTGACGAGTTTCGGCATCATTGTGGATTTTGTGAAAGTTTCTATGTTTTTAGGCTTGAATCCATGTATAATTCGTGATTTTGGTGTTATGTGATGTGGTTTGAAGTGCCGACCAAGTTCGAATGAGGTAATAGGCCTTGTTGGTGGTTATGGTTGAGGTCTCAGGGGCCTCGGGTGGGTTTCGGATGCTCAAATTGGAAGATTTTTTACTTAAGCCGATAGTTGAAGTTGCTGGTTCTAGTGTCTCGCACCTAAGGAAGGGGAGCCGCATGTGCGGACACACAGCTGTGATAGGGGGTTGCGCAGGTGCTGATTTTCCCAAGGTCGCCTAGGTCCACAGGTGCGGCTGGGAGACCGCAGGTGCGGGACCACAAATGCGGCCCAGGTACCGCAGGTGCGGCCCCATCCCCATTAGTGAGTTTTCGCACCTGCGATGCATTTTCCGCATGTGCCATCAAATTGGCCGCAGAAGCGGAAATCGTTGGGCAGAAATAGGCAATTCGAGGGTTTGGAATTCTGGATTTTTGCGATTCTGTGAGGATTTTGAAGAGGAGATCAATAGGTAACGATTCCTAATCCTATTTCCCTTGTATATCATCAATCTATAGTGAATTCTTCAATCTAATTAGGGATAAATGATGGGAAAGTGATTGAAAATGATATAAAGGTCCCCCAATTGAGAATCCGAGTTTTGAGTGATATTTCGACGTCAGATTGTGATGATTTTTGGTGGAGTGTACTCGTGAGTGAATGGGTGTTCGAAATTTGTGATTTTCACCCGATTTCGAGTCGTGGATCGGGGAGACCTTTTGGAGAATTTCCCTAATTTCATGATTAGGCTTCAAATTTATTTGTTGAACTAGTTTCTTGTAATGATATTCACATATGAAACTTATTTGAATAGATTCGGGCCATTCGGAGTTTGGTACTCGTGGCAAGAACGTGATTGCGGGTTGATTTGAGCAGTTGAGGTAAGTGGCTTGCCTAACTTTGTGTTGAGGAATTCCCTCTTAGGATATTTGATGCTAAATGTTGTGTGGGCGCCGTGTAACTGAGGTGACGTGTACGTACACAGGGCGTTATTTCAAGAATCTCATTTTTCTTCCTTACTAAAACATAAATTGTTTTCTCTTCTTTGAACTTTGTCTCATATGATATATTGTTTAGTTTAGATTAGGAAAGCATGCTTGCGTGCTTAATTGTCTACTTGATTTTCTGTGCGCCATGCTTAGTCAAGCCCTTATATGCCTTACTAGTGACTTGTATAAACCGTGTGATTTCGATGTTATACTTGTCATTCATCCTGCATAGTATATTTAAATTGGGACTACATACGTATTCTGGGAGATCCCCGTGTACTGCATACTTAAATTGGAACTACGGAAGTATTCTGGGAGATCCCCCTGTATTACATATTTAAGTTGGGACTAGGGACGTATTCCGAGATATCCCCCTGTACTGCATATTTAAATTTGGATTACAGACGTATTCCGGGGAATCCCCCTGTACTGCATATTTAAGTTGGGACTACGGACGTACTGTGGAGATTCCCCTGTACTGCATATTTATTTTGGGACTACAGACGTATTCCGGGATATCCCCCTGTACTACATAATCATTTGGAACTACGTGACGGTATCCCAGAAGTTTCTAATTTGTGATATATATTATGCTGAGCCGAGATCTCTCTCTTTACTGTAGAACTTATATTGTTTTTTTTGTTAAACTATTCACTATATACATTACCTATCTTTGTACTGTTTGAAATTGATTTACGTAGTAATCCAGTAGAGCCTTAACCTTACCTCGTCACTACTTGATTGGGGTTAGGCTTGACACTTACTGGGTACCAAATGTGGTGTACTCATGCCCTTTCCTGCACATATTTTCATGTGCAGATCCAGATACGAGCTATCAACCTCGTGATTAGTCGCTGTTGCTGATTCTAGGAGACTGCAAGGTATTTCTGCCGCGTCCGCAGAATCTTGCGAGTCTCCTTCCCTTCTATCTTGTAGATATGTTCTTATGTACTTTCCAGTTTTTTTGTTATAGCTACTGTAGTGTTGTGACTATCTGTGACATTCTGGGTTTTTGGAAGTTATATTTTTGTACGAGCTGAGCAGCCAATACGTTATTTATGTCATTGCCCTTATCCTCTTTATTTCCTGTGTTTCAATTCAATTTCCCCCCTTTATAGTGGACTTACATAGTCGTAGAGACTAGGTGCCGTCACGACACCTTCGGGGGGTAAATTGGGTCGTGAAAAGTTGGTATCAGAGCGTCTAGGTTCAAAGGAGTCATAAGTCACAAGACGGTTTATTTAGGTCTCACGGATCGGTGTAGAGACGTCCATATCTATCTTTGGAAGGCTATGTAACTGTTAAGAACAATCATATTTCTTTGATTTCCTTGTCGTGCGAGTTATTGACATAAAAAAAAATTCTAAAACTCTATTCTAGTCTTTCTCAAATATCATGAGGACCCGTACCAGACGGACCAACGACCAGGCACCCTCGCCCCCAGCCAGAGCCACCAGAGGTAGGGTTAGGGGTAGAGGACGAGCATGCGGTGCAGCCCGAGCACCAATGAGAGCAGCAATAGAGGAGCCTAGAGCAGCTCCAGTTGGATAGCCGGCACAGGAGGTCCTTTTTGTTACTCCAACTTTACAGGAAACTTTGGCTCAGGTCTTGAGCATGTTCAACACTCTAGCCGAGGATGGACTACTTCCGATAGCTCCCTCTACATCTCAGGTTGAGGGAGGGGCACAGACTCCGACAGACAGCACTGCTGAGTAGAGGGTCGAGGTTGATCAGGCTCCAGAGTATATTCCCATGCCCCCAGTAGTGCCGGTACAACATGAGACCAGGGTAGTTGTTTATGAGGCAGAGAAGTTCAGACTTGAGAGGTACCAGGGTACTTTCAGCGTACTAGCTTCAGAGGATGCTCTGGCTTTTCTTGAGGAGTGTCATCGTATTCTCAGCACTACGAGCATTGTCGAGACCAGTGAGGTTTCTTTCACCGCTTTCTTGCTGAGGGGAGTGGCATATCAGTGGTGGCGTGCCTATGAGCTGAGTAGTGTTTACGAGGAAGCCTCACTTACTTGGACTCAGTTCTCATAGATGTTTCTGCAAGAGTATGTCCCTCAGAGCCTCAGGATGCTTGGCGCGCAGAGTTTGAGCAGTTGCGCCCAAGTGCTATTACTATGTCAGAGTATGCAATCTGTTTCAGTGAGTTAACTCGGCATGCACCAGCCTTGGTTTCCACAGTCATAGAGAGGGTTCGCCGCTTCATTGAGGGACTTCACCCTAGTATTCGGACCAGTACGGCCAAAGAGTTGGAGATGGATATCACTTCTCAGCAGGTAGTGAGTATTGCAAGGGGAGTAGAGGGCATGTTTTCTTGAGATCGAGAGGAGAGAGATGCCAAGAGGTCTCGAGAGATCGGCTATTTTTCAGGAGCTCGTACACCAGCAGCACGCTACGGTAGGGGCTTTGTGGGTTGCCCTGTTCATTCAGCTCTTCCAGCAACCACCGGTATTCCAGCCCCTCCTAGACCTCAGAAGTCCTATTATGCACCACCTGTATCCAGTTTGCCTCCAGTTATAGGTGCTACTATCGACCAGCCCAGCAGTCCAGCTCCTATTCAATCTCAGCCGCAGCGTCCTCCGATGAGTTGTTTTGAGTCTGGTGACACTCGTCACATGATTAGAGATTTCCCCACGGCCTGGAGGGATGCACCTCCAGAGTCTTATCAGCCTCCACGTGCTCCACCAGGTTCTCTGACTATTCTTCCAGCCCCAACTGTAACTCCACCTCCTCAGCTAGCTCGAGGTGGAGGTCGGGGAGGTAGAGGTCGCCCTAAAAAGGGAGGTCAGGCCAGATACTATGCCTTTCCAGCCAGTTCTGAGGCTGTTGCTTCAGATTCAGTCATCACAGATATTGTCACTATCTATCATAGGGATGCATCAGTATTATTTGACCCAGGCTCTACGTACTCATATGTGTGCTCTTATTTTTCTCCAGATTTGTGGATATTTGGGGATTCTTTGAGTTCCCCTATTTATGTATCTACTTCTGTGTGAGGCTCTCTAGTTGTGGACTGCGTATATCGGTCATGTTTGATTACTCTTAGTGGTTTTGAGACCAGGGCTGATTTTTTATTACTCAGCATGGTAGATTTCGATGTTATCTTGGGCATGGACTGGTTGTTGCCCCATTTTTTATATTCTTGATTGTCACGCTAAGACTGTGAGACTGGCTATGCCAGGTTTGCTGAGGTTAGAGTGGAGAGGTACCTTAGAGTATACTCCTTGGAGGGTCATTTCATTTTTAAGGCTCAACAGGTGGTTGAGAAGGGGTGTGATGCGTATTTGGACTATGTGAGAGATGTCAGAGTTGATACTCTTCCAGTTGAGTCAGTTCCACTAGTGAAGGACTTTCTTGATGTATTCACAGTTGATCTTCCCGGTATGCTGTCCGACAAAGATATTGATTTCAGCATTGATTTGTTGCCGAGCACTCAGCCCATTCCTATTCCTCCTTACCGTATGGCTCCTCCTGAGTTGAAGGAGCAGTTACAAGATTTTCTTGATAGGGGTTTCATTTGGACCAGTGTATCACCTTGGGGTGCTCTAGTACTATTTGCGAAGAAAAATGATGGCTCTATGCGTATGTGTATTGATTATCGGCAGATGAACAAAGTTACAGTGAAGAACAGGTATCCTTTGCCTCGCATAGATGATTTATTCTACCACTTATAGGGTTCCAGAGTATTCTCCAAGATTGACTTGCAATATGGCTATCATCAGGTGAAGATTCGAGAGTCAGACATCTCGAAGACTGCCTTCAAGACCATATATGGTTTCAACGAGTTTCTTGTCATGATATTTGGACTGACCAATGCCCAACAACTTTTATGCATTTGATGCATAGTGTGTTCGGCCTTATGTTGATTCCTTCTTCATTGTGATTATTAATGAAATCCTAGTGTATTCTCGATCACGCGATGATCATGAGCAGCACTTGAGGATCGTGCTTCAGACCTTGAGGGAAAAGATATTGTATGAAAAATTCTCCAAGTGTGAGTTCTGGATTGATTCAGTGGCATTCTTGGGCCACATAGTGTCTTTTGATGGTATTAAGGTAGATCCGAAGAAGGTGGAGGCAGTGCAGAGTTGGCCTAGACCTTCATCAGCTATGGAGATCCGATGTTTCCTTGGGTTAGCAGGGTACTACCGTTGCTTTGTAAAGGGATTTTCATCTACTGCAGCACCTATGACCAGACTGACCCAGAAGGGTACTCCATTTAGGTGGATTGAGAAGTGTCAAGAGAGACTTCAGAAGTTCAAGACAGCTTTGACTGTGGTCCCAGCATTAGTGTTGCATACGGGTTCGGGGTCCTACACCGTTTATTGTGATGCCTCAAGGATCGGCCTTGGAGTAGTACTGATGCGGGACGGTAGGGTGATTGCCTACGCGTCCAGGCATTTGAAGGTGCATGAGAAGAATTATCCAGTTCATGACCTCGAGTTAGCAACTATTGTTCACGCCTTGAAGATCTGGCATCATTATTTGTACGGTGTTCCTTATGAGTTTTTCACTGATCATCGGAGATTGCAGCACTTGTTCAGGAAGAAGGACCTTAATCTACGCCAGCGGAGGTGGTTAAAGCTACTTAAAGACTATGATATCACCATATCATACCACGCGGGGAAAGCCAATGTAGTGGTCGACGCCTTGAGTCGCCGGGCGGAGTGTTTGGGGAGCTTGGCATATCTTCAAGCGGCTCAGAGGCCTTCAGCCTTAGATGTTCAAACTTTAGCCAGCCAGTTCGTGCGGTTGGATATTTCATAGCCTATCCGGGTGTTAGCTTGTGTGGTTGTTTGATCCTCCCTTTATCACCACATCAGAGAGCGCCAGTATGATGACCCCCACCTTCTGATTCTTCAGGACAGGATCCGGCGAGGCGATTCCAAAGATGTGTCTATAGGTGATGATGGCGTGATAAGGATGTAGGGGCAGATCTGTGTGCCCAATGTAGATGGGCTTCGAGAGTTGATTCTTGAGGAGGCCCATAGCTCGCGATACTCCATCCATCCGGGTGCCGCGAAGATTTACCAGGACCTGAGACAACACTAGTGGTGGAGAAGGATGTAGAAGGACATAGTGGAATTTGTGGCCAAGTGTCTCAACTGTTAGCAAGTTAAATATGAACATCAAGGACTAGGAGGATTACTTTAGCAGATTGAGCTTCCAGAGTGGATCACCATGGAATTCGTAGTTGGACTTCAGTTGACTTTGAGAAAGTTCGATGCCATTTGGGTGATCGTGGATCGGCTGACCAAGTCAGCTTATTTCATTCCGATACTGACCACTTATTATTCAGATAGATGGACTGAGATTTATATCAGAGAGATCTTCACCTTCACGGTATCCCTGTATCTATAATTTCAAACAGAGGTACACAATTCACATCACAGTTTTGAAGAGCCGTACAACAGGAGTTGGGCACCAGGGTGGAGTTGAGCATAGCCTTTCACCCTCAGATGGACGGGAAATCTGAGTGCACGATTCAGATTCTTGAGGATATTCTATGTGCCTGTGTGATGGAGTTTGGAGGGTCATGGAACCAATACTTTCAACTCACAGAGTTCGCCTACAACAAATGTTACTAGTCCAGTATTCAGATGGCATTGTATAAGGCTTTATATGGTAGACGGTATCGGTCTCCAGTGGGATGGTTCGAGTCGGGTGAGGCCCGATTGTTAGGTACAAATTTGGTCCAGGATGTCCTAGACAAGGTGAAGGTGATTCAGGAGAGACTTCGCACAGCCCAGTCCAGGCAGAATAGTTATGCGAACCAGAAGGTTTGCAATTTGGCATTTATGACTGGTGATCGAGTTTTGCTGCAGGTATCGCTTATGAAGGGCGTCATGAGGTTCGGGAAGAAGGGTAAGATGAGTCCGAGATTCATTGGCCCTTTCAAGATATTGCAGCGTGATGGGGAGGTTTCCTATGTGCTTGCCTTGCCTCCCAGCCTAGCATGAGTTCATCCGAAACTATCACGGTGATCCAGCTCTTGTATTGGAGTTCAGTTTCGTTCAGTTGGATAAGGATCTATCTTATATTTAGGAGAAAGTATCCATTTTGGATAGGCAGGTCAGAAAGCTCAGGTCGAAGAATATTGCATCAGCAAAGGTTCAGTGAAGGGGTCAGCCAGTCGAGGAGGCGACTTGGGAGACCGAGCAAGATATGTGCAGCCAATACCCTCATCTTTTCACAGCTTCAAGTATGTCTTATACTCGTTCGATGGAGATTGATTATTTTAAGAGGGGGAGAATGTAACGAGCTGGCTGGTAGTTTTGAGAGTTAGAGCCCCGATCCCCTAATAACTTCCTTCCCCACGTTTGTTTCTTCTTTTGGGACTTGCCGGAGCTATTAGCTACGAAATTCGGAAAGTTTTGGGACACTTAGTCCCTAATTTTGAGTTTAATCCATAGAATCAGAATGTGGGTGGAAATTTTTTAAGACGGGTCCATAATGGAATTTCGTCAAATCCATTAGCTCCTTGTTCGGAATGTGGTTTCAAGGTCTGTAGTAGAGTTAGGCTTGAATTGGTAAATGTTAGAATTTCGGCGACTTTTCCTGATAGGTGAAATTTTGATATCGGGCTCATTATGGGATTCTGAAAGTGGATGTAGGTCCGTAGTGTCATTTGTGACCTGTGTGTCAAATTTCAGGTCATACGGACTAGTTTTGACATGTTTCGGCATCGTTGTGGATTTTGGGAAAGTTTCTAAGTTTTTAATCTTGAATCCATGTATAATTTGTGATTTTGGTGTTATGATAGGTGGTTTGAAGGCTTGACTAAGTTCGAATGAGGTACTAGGACTTGTTGGTGGTTTTGGTTGAGGTATCGGGGGCCTCGGGTGGGTTTCGGATGCTCAAACAGGAAGATTTTTGACTTAAGGCTATAGTTAAAGTTGTTGGTTCTGGTGTCTCGCACCTGCAGAAGGGGAGCCGAAAGTGCGGACACACAGTTGCGATAGGGAGTTGCGCATGTGCGTATTTGCCCAAGGCCGGCTAGGTCCGCAGGTGGGGGACCACAGATGCAGCCCAGGTACCGCAATTGCGGCCCCATCCCAATTAGTGAGTTTTCACATCCGCGATGCATTTTCCGCAGGTGCGGAACCGTATGTGCGGTCCAATTGGCCGCTGAAGCGGAAATCACTGGGCAGAAATAGGCAATTTGAGGGTTTGGAATCCATAATTTCTAAAATTAATTGGAGCTCAGTATTTGGAGATTATGTGAGGATTTTGAAGAGGAGATCAATAGGTACCGATTCCTAATCATATCTCCCTTGTATTTCATCAATCTATAGTGAATTCTTCAATCTAATTAGGGAGAAATGGTGGGAAAGTGTTTGAAAATGAGAGAAAGGTCCCCCAATTGAGAATTCGAGTTTTGAGTGAGATTTCGACGTCGGATTGTGATGATTCTTGGTTGAGTGTACTCGTGAGTGAATGGGTGTTCGGAATTTCCGACTTTCACCCGATTCCGAGTCGTGGGTCCGGGAGAATTTTTGTGGAATTTCCCTAATTTCGCGCTTAGGCTTCAAATTTATTTGTTGAACAAGTTTCTTGTAATAATATTAACATTATGAAACTCATTTGAATAGATTCAGGACATTTAGAGTGTGGTACTCGTGGCAAGAACGTGATTCTGGGTTAATTTGAGCAGTCGAGGTAAGTGGCTTGCCTAACTTTGTGTTGGGGACTTCCCCCTTAGGATATTTGATGTTAAATGTTGTGTGGGAGCCGTGTACGTGATGTGACGAGTACGTACATGGGCCGTTGTTTCAAAATTCTCATTTTTCTTCCTTACTAAACATAAATTATTTTCTCTTCTATGAACTTGGTCTCATATGATATACTGTTTAGTTTAGATTAGGAAAGCATGCTTACATGCTTAATTGTCTACTTGATTTTCTATGCGTCATGCTTAGTTAAGCCCTTATGTGCCTTATCTGTGACTTGTATAAACTGTGTGATTTTGATGTTATATTTGTCATTCATCCTGCATAGCATATTTAAATTGGTAATATGGACGTATTCCGGGAGATCCCCCTGTCTTGCATATTTAAATTGGGACTACGGACGTATTCCGGGAGATCCCCCTGCACTGCATATTTATTTTGGGACTACACATGTATTCCGGGAGATCCCTCTGTACTGCATAATCATTTGGAACTACGGGATGGTATCCCGAGAGATTCCACTTTGTGATATATATTGTGTTGAGCCGATGTCTCTCTCTTTACTGTAGAACTTATATTTTTTTTTCTTAAACTATTTACTGTATACATTACCTATCTTTGTATTGTTTTAAGTTGATTTACATAGAAATCCAGTAGGGCCTTAACCTGACCTCGTCACTACTTGACTGGGGTTAGGCTTGGCACTTACCGGGTACCAAATGTGGTGTACTCATGCCCTTTCCTGCACATGTTTTCGTGTGAAGATTCAGGTACGAGCTATCAGCTCGTGGTTAGCCGCTGCTGCTGATTCTAGGAGACTGCAAGGTATTTCTTCCGCGTCCGCAGAATCCTCCGAGTCTCCTTCCATTCTATCTTGTAGAGATGCTCTTATGTACTTTCAAGTTTTTTTAGAGCTACAATAGTGTTAGAAGCTTGTGACTATCTGTGACATTCCGGGTTTCGGGAAGTTATATTTTTGTATGATCCAAGCATCCACTATGTTATTTATGTTGTTTCCCTTATCCCTTTTATTACATGTGTTTCAATTCAATTTCCCCCCTTTATAGTAGGCTTACCTAGTCGTAGAGACTATGTGCTGTCACGACACCTTCGGATGGTAAATTGTGTCGTGACAGAAAACAAAAGAGCTGATGGTTTCTCAAAGTTACAGGAAGCTCACCGTAGCCTGAATGAACTCAAAAGAGTCTACGACTAATAGCATTTAGAAGAGATGGAATGCTGTCCAGATAATAGAATGAGGGTGTGATTGTAATAAATAAAGAATGACGTGTGTGCCTTACTTGAGTAATGATTTGAAAAAAAGAGAAAGGCTAGAAGTGTGGGGACTCAGTATACAAGAATGATAGCAGCGTCGTCAGTGGCATATCTTCCAGCCTATGGTTTCTGGGTATCGAGGAGCCTAATTAATAGAGTAAGGAAGAGTTAGAGACAATGTGATGTCTTGGTTGATGTTACAGAACGACATAAGGAAATCTATTATGCAAGCAAGTTGAAGGAAGGTTGCAAGTAGTATAAATAGGTAAATGTAGGACACAAGCTAAACCATGGTAAAGCGACAAGGTTTTAGGAAGACATGAATAAGGACAAGAAATGGTGAATGAGAAGGTGACGAGAAACATATATATTCTCCGGATTAAGCCTGTGAAAACAAGAAAGCCGACGATTTCTCTGAGTTATAGAAAGCTCGGTACATCCTTAATGAACTCAAAGGAGTTACATATCATAAGCTTAAAAGAGATGGAATGCTGGTCTAATAGTAGAATAAGGTTGTAATTATGGTAGATAAAGGATGACGTTTGGGCCTTCGATTGAGTAATGATTTGAAGAAAGGGATTCATGAATTGTACGGGATTAAAATACCGACGTAAGGTGAACAACATTGGGATGCTATGAAATACGGTTATGGAAGTATAGTATCGCCCCCATGTGGGTCAGAAAAAGCACTTCAAATGTTCCTGGATAAAACATGAGCCGTAGTGATTACGTAAGAAGTTCCAAGTTACCAGTGGTAAATTGTAGATCAATGTTGAGGTGAATCACCAATGGATGGACAAAAGTCACAAAGTATCAGATGAGATTAGGCCGTCATTATTAAGATGAACAATAATGAGGGAGCATTAAAGGACTTAGATTTATACATATGGGATAAGCAACGAAAGTAACCTAGACTTTGGTAGCAAACCTCAGTAAGGATAAATCGAACTAACAGTTATGGTATAGTTGACCTACCTAGGTGTAGTAAAGTCATATGGATGGATAACCGAAATAAGGTACATCAATATTCGTGAGTTCAACAAAGTGCCGAATGAAGAACTTTGATATACCAATAGAGGTCCAGAGGGACACCTTACGAGCTCTGTATATGTTTACAAAGTGAATCCTAGAGATTGGGTAAAAGCTGGTGGAAAAAAGGAAAGAAGAGGCGCATAGGCCTATTTACTAGGAAAAATTCGTACAGGCTGCATGACAGAAGGTAGCAAGAGTTACAAGATTGGAAGAATCCTGACCACAGGTCGTGGTGTAAGAAAGAGACCTACAGGTGGGAATACCCTGAACTTTGCGATTAATTCATAGAATAGTTTCCTAGATGGCAAGAGGAGTACTAAAGTATTCACAAGATCTATGGGTTATGAGAATGATAAGTGCATTAGTCAACATTCGAGGACGAATGTTTCAAAGGGGGGAATGATGTTACACCCCATATTTTTGTACGTAAAAGTACGCCATAAGTAAATTGATGAAAGCTCGGAAATGAGATGTTACATCCCGCATTTTCGAGCGTTAAAGTTTCATCGTAAGTTAATCGACATAAGTCCGGGAATAAGATTATTTTGGGATTATAAGTATTATGCTATTTCAAACAAGTGGTAAGTAAATTCGTAAAGGTAAGAGGGTATGAAAATCGAAGAAACTGAAAATTTTCGCAGAAGTTTGACATTTTGGGGAAATATTCGGCCCGAGCTAAAATACTCGGTATTTATGGACTAGTGTCCATACAAGGTACCACATGACCATGATAGTAAGGTGTATAAGGTGTGTTAAACGTGATTATTATCTTACGTAATTTTAGATAATTCTTAATTGTGGGAATAATTTGATAATTAAGGATTTATAAATGTAATTTTTGGATAAAGCTTAGGGGGAAACCCCCTTAATGTTGCAACAAGCAAAAAAAGCTTAATCAAGCCTAATCTGACTAAGTATGTCTTGAGATACGGTGAAAATATTGGAGGAGTCTTTGTGGCCAAGTCATCACATAGTGGGGCCCACACTAACTAAGAGTAAAAACCCCTCCAAATCACGTAAGAAAGGTTTTTGCATCTCTACAATGGGATAATAATGAAAAGCTTTAGCCAATTCTTATAAATTATATGATAAAAACGTGAATTTTCTACAACAAAATTCATACAAGACTTCTTAGTACTATATCAACGTGAGATTTGCAATTCTAAAGAAATACGGTACAATCTTTCTCGACAACTTCATACCAAATTTTTTCTACGTAGATCTGTCGTTATATTTGTCGCGATTGACGTATGTGAGAGCGATTGTCAATAGAATCAACATAGGTATGTTAAGGCTATACTTTCTTTCTTTGGCATGATCTATACGACAGAAATGAAACAAAAAAATGCACAATTTCCATAAATGACTCTATTCATAGAAATACTAGAGTTGATTATATTTTTGATTCCCCATGTGAAATATTATTCTATAATCTATTCATGGGTCTCATAAAATACTTAAGTTAATAAATTTTATTTCATGATATTAATCAAAGACATAATGGTCTTATGACGTTCCAAAAGATTTTATTGACGTACTTCTAATGCATTATATTCATTTATACATGCACACTAACCTAGGACCAGATGACGTTATATACGCATACATATGTATGTATATATATATATATCTATGTATGTATATGTGATATGGGAAAAGTTTACGACGTTATATACGCACCACCACCTGATCAACTGGTATGCTTTGGAAATTTTGCCCACAGTGGCCGAGATGAAATGATGAGATGACTTCAAAGGCTTGATGTTGTTATAAACACATATAACTATGCACGATGAGACATTCATACACATATTCATGATACTATAAGTATTTCATGATTTCGGGTTTATCCAGACTTTCAAGTTGAGTCATGTACTCCATATTTCTTCCATAACTGTTATATATTTATTTATGTGCCTTACATACTCGGTACATTATTCGTACTGCCATCCTTTGTTGGGGACGCTGCATTCACGCCTACAAGGATAGAAAATCAGTTTGACGAGCCCTCATAGTAGACGAGGTTAGCATTCAACAAAGGATCGGTAAGACTCCACCTCATTCGGAGTGCAGCCGAGTCTATGAGTCATCGTATCGGAAGTTCGCTGCAGACTTACGGGTAGGCCGGTACCTTGTCCCATTTGATGTTAAATACTCTTAGAGGCTTTGTAGACAGAGGTTTGTTTTTTATAGTATGTCAGAGGCCTTGACGACCCATACATATTGATGTTTTAAAAAGATGGTTCATTGATACAGTGGTTCCTACTGATAGTTATACAATATAAGTTGTGGCTATATTGGCCCACTTACCAATGATAGTACTATAATAAAGATACGTTATGTTGGTACTCGGTTGAGTAAGGTACCGGGTGCCAGTCGCGGCCCATCGATTTGGATCGTGACATTTATGTTTTTATTATTTTTTGTTATTATTCTTTCGCCAATTCATGATATTTTTCATAGGTATATGATTAGTGAGTGTATTGACTTGAACCTCATCACTATTCAACGGAGGTTAGTGTTGATACTTACTAGGTATCAATTATGGTGTACTCATACTACATTTTTACATATTTTTGTGCAGATCTAGGTACCTTAAAGCTAGTTGGGCGATAGCAAACTGATTATCACGGTTGTTGTGGAGACTTCAAGGCATACCTGCATGTATTATCACTGGTCTTGGAGTCAGCTTTTATTGTTCTTTGCTATTGTTTACTTTATTTCCAAACACTATTGTATTTAGTGATTTCTAGTGTACTCTTAGTAAAGATTATGACTCCGTACTACTGGTTTTGGGGATGTAGGACTATTGTTCATATTTAGTTGTATTAGTAATATATCAGATTTTACTTAATAGTTAAATGGGTTTAATCTGTTAATCTCAGCATGCATTAGGCTTACCTAGTTCTAGGAACTAGCTGCCATCACGATCCTTATGGTAGGATTTTAGGTCATCAGAATGACATATTTGTTTTCGAATTCAGTTATATCGGGGGGTAATCCAAGGAATTCTCTTGCATCTTGTTCAACATTTTCGTCACACGAAATTTGAGTTACATTTCATTTTCGAAACTGTGCAAAGAGCGATTTAACTTTTTTCAAGTAAATATGCAAATTGATTTCTCTAGTTGTGTATGTCCACTGGATTTCATTGATAATAAGTTGAAAGTCACTTTTTAACACAATAGTTTTTGCTCCTGCTTGTTGGCTAGTTTAAATTATGCAACCGTAGCCTCATACTTGGCTTCATTATTAATGATTGAATGATATTTAGTAGATTCCTTAACTGCCTCCGCGAAAAGGCAAATTAGTAAGATGATGGATTCCTGTAACGACCGATCCGTTACTCCATGAGAATTGCCCCGTTTCATATATTTCAGCCTTATCATGTGTTAATTAACCTAATTATGATGTGTTGGGTCGGTCGGTTCGGGTTTAGAGTGGTCGTGGTGAGAAATGAGACACTTAGACTCTTAAGTTGGCCATATGGTTAAAAAAGTCAATCGGAAGTTGATTATTTGGTTAACGACCTCGGAATGCGGATTTTAAGGCCCGAATAGTTTTGTTAGGTGATTTGGGACTTAGGAGTGTGTTCGGAATAAGGTTTTGAGGTCAGGTGTAGAGTTAAGCTTGAATTGGCGAAAGTTAATTTCTGTCGATTTCCGGTCGGCAGTGGAAAATATGCTATCGGGGTCAGAATGGAATTACGGAAGTTGGAGCAGGTTCGTAATGTCAGTTTGGATATGTGTGCAAACGTTTAGGTCAATCGAATGTATTTTGGATGGTTTACACATCTTTGGTCAAGTTGAGAAGTTTTAAACTTCATAGGCTTGAATTCAAGGTGAATTTAGTGTTTTGATGTTATTTTGGTTGTTCCGGGGGTGCGTCTAAGTCCGAATGATCATTTATGACTTGTTGGTATTTTTGGTTAGGGCCCCGAGAGGCTCGAGATTGATTTCAGATGGTTAACGGAGGTTTGAACTTGTAAATTTGCAGCAAAGCTGCTGCTGGTGCCATTTTACTGGTGTGACAGCACCTGTGGATGGGGACCGCAAATGCGGACGTGGGACCACACCTGCGGAGTCACAGGTGCGGAAATGGAGTAGCATGTGCGGAATTTGGACTTTAAGTGATTTTTCGCAGGTGTGCACCTGGGATCGCAGGTGTGGGTCCGCAGGTGTGAGTTTTTGGCCGCATGTGCGGGTCCTTAGTAAATTTTGGACTTCTTTTCACCATGTTCATACGGGTTTGAAGCTTTGAAGGGTTTTTATATAAGGAAATCAATATTTCTTCATTGAGGTAAGGTTTTTGGATTCTAAACTCGTTTATGTCTGATTATAGGCCTAATTAGTGGTGAAAATTGGGAAAATCAGTGCTAAAAATGGGTAACTAGGGCTTGGGATTAGAGACTTTAAAAATGGAATTTGAGGGGTCATTTGGAGTCCGATTTTGGTTTTCTTGATATGTATAGACTCGTGGGAGGATGAGGATTCTTGTGGTGTAAATTTCATCGAATTCTGGGACCTAGGCTTGGGAGTCGGGTTTGGCGAATTTCGGGATTTGTGAATTTTGATAGTTTTCTATTGCGGTTCGTCTCCCTAGCATATTTTGATGTTATTAACTTGATTTTGATAGACTCGGAGCACTTGGGAGCCGATTCGAGGGGCAAGAGGATCGCGAAGTAGTTTTTGGGTTGTTTTGAGGTAAGTAACGATTGTAACTCTAAACTTGAGGGTATGAAACCCCGGTATTATTGTTTTGATAAATGAGGTGATGCACATACTAGGTGATGAGCGTATGGGCGTGCACCAATAGGGATTGTGAGTCGGTCCGTTCCGTGGCGAGTATTAAGTGGTGTGTTTGGTTTTAAAATCATATGATATCCTGTATTTTAGAGGTTTGTATTATATTATGGTTTGTATGCTAGGTTTTGGGCCTTGTGCCGACCTGTTTTGACTCAGTCATGCTTTATATCAGTTGTTATTTATCACTGTTATTCTCTTGTTTTTGAATACTGAGAGTTATGTTGGACTGAGTCCCGTGAGTTGTGATGAGTTTGACCGAGCGGCTTGTGAGGGTGACTGAGGGAGGCCGAGTGCCGAGTTTGTGAGGATAATTATGAGTTGGGCTTCACACCGCAACAGTATATATATATATATATTGGATCGGGCTGCACGCCACAACAATATACATATATGGATCGGGCTGCACGTCGCATCAATATAGCGCTTGGGCTGAAGGAGCCCCTCCGGAGTCTGCACACCCCTAGTGAGCGCAGTCTACTATTATATGGATTGGGCTGCATGCCGCAACATATGTTATATGGATTGGGTTGCACGCTGCAGCAGTTGTGTGTATTTATGGTACCTGTTGAGTAAGAGTGCTCAGTGTGAGCTTGGACCGTGCTAGTGGAGTCACGAGTGACTGAGAGACCCTATCCATGAGTGATATTGTACCCGAGAGGCTATAAATTGTGAGATTATTTCTTTTCACTCATTTTACACCGAATCTCCTTAATAAACACGGATTTAATGTTTTATGCAAGTTTAAATGGGAAAAACTGGGATTTTAAAGATTTTGGAAAACAATGTGGACTTTTGATTTACTTTATTTGTGTTCACTGGCACCTATTGTTTTTTATGAAATCATGATTTTAAATGCTCGTCAATGCACTTAAGTTTTTAGTTGCTTACTCAGTTAGTGTACTGACGTTACTCCCTGCACCTTTATGTGTAGATCCAGATTCCGGGCCAGCTCGCTAATTGATTTTCTCACGTGTTTCGGAGTTGATCCAGGATCCAGGTAGCTGCTCAGCATCCACAGCCTACCTTCTTTCCTTTCCTACTTCATAGACTTGTAGTACTTTTGGACCTGTATTAGTAGCAAGGTCACATTTTGATACTTTGTATTCCATGTATTAGATGCTCATGATAGTTGACTCCAGATATCGGGGTCGATATTAGTTTCTGATCGTTCTTGGACTACTATTCTTGCTGAACTTGTCTTAAAAAGAAAATTTTGTTAAAATTTTAGACTATATTTCTATAAAATAGAAAATGTTGATTTTATTGTGTTAGAGGGCTAGCCTAGTTTCACGATAGGCGCCATCACAGACCATACTGATTTGGGGTCGTGACAAGTTGGTATCAGAGCACTAGGTTACATAGGACTCAACGAACATGAGTAGGTTTAATAGAGTCTTGCGGATTGGCACGGAGACGTTTGTACTTATCTTCGAGAGGCTACAGAACCCTTAGGAAAAATCTCACATTATTGAACTCTTGTCGTGCGAATCCATTTTATTCAGCCAAAAGCGTAATTTTTTGAATTCCTTTCATTTTTTCGAATGCGCACGTGAGCGCTTGGTATCAGTTGTGCATAGGCGGCTTGTGACTTCCATTGATGAGATGTGATTTTTAGCATGTTTATAATGGGCCAGTCGGGAGGACTTGAGGCCGAATTTTTTCTGTGGCTTGAGTGCTGAGATTTCGTTTGTGTGGGTACATGTGGTTGGGGGACTTTATGTCCGTTTGTGACCTTATTGATGGGACTTTGCGACTAGATGACTACATGGTGAGTGTGATCTGATGGTTAGGTGTGTTCAGGTTATTTGATTGTGACAAAATGAATTGGCGGGAAATATAGCAAGAACCATTGAGTATTTGACTTTTGTCTGGAGCTGGCATATTGCCTCGAGTTGTGAGTGTATTGGAGGACCTCTAGTGTTGTTTAGATGTGGAGTGAAGCGGATCCTTCTTTTGTGTTATGAGTTCCTGGTGATATCTTTTGGGCGGAACAATGCCCCAACATCGCTCATGTATTTGGTTGACAGTGTATTCAGTCGTGTTATAACTCCTTTGTTATTGTGTTCATTGATGGCATCCTGGCGTACTCACGTATCCAAGGGTAGCATACTCAGCATTTGAGGATCGTATTATAAGGATTTAGGGAGGAGAAGCTTTGTGCGAAGTTCTCCAAGTGTGAAATTTTGGCTCAGTTCAGTAGCATTCTTGGGGAACATGGAGTCCAGTGAGGGTATTCAGGTGGTCGAACGAGTGTGAGTAGAGCTTCCAGAAGCTCAAGATTTCCTTGACCACATCTCAGGTGTTAGTTCCGCCATCAACTTCAGGTTCTTATACCACGTAACTTGATGCCTCGAGGATAGACATTGGTTGTGTTTTAATGCAGGAAGGTATAGTGATTGCATGATAGCTATGATTTTTGGATGTGTATAGAGAGATATCATTTTGAGGTTAAGCAGGCCGGGGTATCTCATGTGGGTTGTCTTGAGGTGTGTGACCCTTATGTTGATCTGTGGTAAGTTCTCTTCTACCAGTAAATGATATATGTTGTAATTTGAGTTTAGATCGCTTGTGGGAGTTGGCATGACCATTACAATGGTAGATGCGAGATTTGGATATGATTTGAGGGTTAGATGGTTTGCTTCATATAAGCTTATGAAGGATTTAGTTGAATCTCACCACATTATGGTGGCAATGATAGCATATGGGCATCATGAGTTATTGTTTTTCTGGATCTTTAGCTTTGAGCCAAGTGGGGGAGTACGCTAATGATAAGTTGATTACACGATTATGTGTTGTGTTGGTTTTGGTTTGAGGTATATTGGTGAATCAGTTATGACCTGCAGAGGTGGAGTCTGGGAATGACTCGAGTAATGGAAATTCTTTGATACAGGTTGTAATGTACTTTACGGGTAAGTGGACTTCATTGAATGATTGAGTTGTAAATGTAAAAAGTGTAGTGTGTGCAGTGTATGAGTTGCATGTTGCTTCAAATATGTGGATCACTTTTTCCTAGTACGTAGTTTGCAAATGGGGTCGGGTCGTTTTGTCTGCTTGGGTAGTGCAATTGAAATTGCGTAGAGTGAATGACGTTCGGGAATGGTTATGACGGATTCAAGGTTATATGTAGTGATTGAGGATCTGCAAGGTGTGAATCAGGCTAGAATTGAGATATAAGTGGATGTTTCAAGGCTTGTGGTGTCTTTACATTATCATGGATTATATCCATGAGTATCAGGAAAGTGAAGGTAATGAACTTAAATTCACAGGAAGTCTCTTCTGGGTAAGTATTTCTAATGTGGTGTGTTTGGGAATATTTGAGGGAGTGTTCAGCGACTTATTATCCTTAGATGGTATATTTTATGCTCGGGTTCTGTGTGGTGAGTCTGGCTTTAGAATTACGGTATTATGGCAAGAAGAAGTATCAATTCGAATGTAGGTCAAAAGGAACCTGGATAAATACGACAACTTGGTAGTAGGTCGGATAGGCATGATAAGGGATATGATTAGTTCTTTGGTTGTTTATGAGAATATGAGTTGTCACAGATGTTTCTTACCAATGCTCTTAGGTATTGGTGACCTGCGTAGCTTGGTTGAGTTAGAAGGATTCAATCCTGATGGTCTGGTGTGGTACAAATGGGATTCAGATAGTCCCTGATGGTTCCTACCATGGTTAGAGATGTGTATTTTCCGCCAGCGTGAGGAGCATGTGACATATAGTGATTTTTCTTCTAGATGGGATCAAATGTAAAATCTGGGCTAGTTGGGTACGTAGTTGTTGTGGCTTGAAAAGGATCATGAAGTTCTTGAACTTATCGTAGGATGATGTAGCGTATGCGGTATGTGGTGTAGAGTTGAGATTTACATTTGTGAGATCCCGGTTCAGTTCCAGAAGGAAGGTCAAATTCTCAGGCAGTATTGGCAGTTTCAGTTGACTAGGTAGATGATATCACTAATTGGGTAGATGATGAAAGTATACATTTTAGAGAAGTAAATGTGTGGAGTTGAGGGTGCTTCACTGGTATTGCGATGCCCTCTTGTTGGATGGAATACAGATATTCAAGGTTGCTTGGTGTCACAGAGGAAGTATGGGGATATCCCTCGTAGAATGATTGAGTATTAGAGACATGTTATATATTCGAGTGGTGGAGTTGGGATCAGATATGGTAATTCGTGCGCTTCATGGATTTCGAGACTGGGATTTTTCATAAGCAAATTATTTTGTGGTTGTGGACTATGAGGATGTGAGCAAAGCTAGTTAGGTATTATTATATGACATCATTCAGTCATTATGAACTTTTGGAAAGTTATCTACCTGTTGTGGATGACCAGAGTTGATTTAGAGTTATTGGTAGGCTAGTATGGGTGTGTGTTCTACACTGAGTTGAAAATGTTGACTCCAAATTGCTATTGTTGAGGGGTGTACCATTGTCTGTCATTGAGTTTATTCGTATTCTAGGGTGATCTACGAGATACCCTTCGGGATTGCGAGGAGTGTTGATTGTTGGATATAGGCGCACATGGTGAGGTTATAATTGGGCTTTATATCTAGATTTGAGTAAGGTAATTAATTGGGTGTTGCGAGATTGAGACGTATTAGTTATGTTCTTTTGGGTTTTGTCGCTTGGTATCGTCCAATTTTCCCCGTGGTTATGGCAATGCACTTTGAGTACTTGATGCAGAATTGCGCGTGGTTATTGATTTTGAGCAAGGTGGCTTGAAGTATTTCATGTGGACCAATATTTGGATGGGATTACGCATTGTAGCGGAGTTATGCAGAGGTATGATCCTTAATTCCAGATTCGTGTGTTCTAATTTTTACGGTGTGTGCCAGGCTTTTAGCATGATGTTATGATGGTAATTGTTAATGGAAGGATAGTCCCCTGGTGTGAATCTTCTTTATTTTATGATTTGAGCTCTTGGGATGTGGTTATTGAATGCGCAAGTTTCACAAGTTATGGCTCTGGATGGTATTGATGCTGATCGGACGAATGGTTGCTCGTTTCTACGTGTTTCTTTCATCATCGGCACCATATGAAAGTGTTAAAGAGAGACTTTGCTTGAGAATGGGTTAATTACTGGTATTGGGTTATTTGAGCAGCTATTGTTGTTAGGAGTTATCACTATGAGTGTTTGAGTCATGCGGTATATTATGTTATTACATCTGGGGTTATGTATATGGCTTGATTCAATGTGTTCAGACTATTTCAGCTTTTAGTTGTGGAATTTTGATCTCATAAATTATTTCAGGAGTGGAAATTTGGTTGTAAGGTTTATGGGTCAAAATAGATTTCGAAATTTCAGCTATGTTGTGCTATTGGACCTACATTGGATAGGGTGACGTGGAATCACCTCGGGTATGTGCATGGTAAGTTACACGGCAAATTTTGGTGGTGTTTGGAACAGCTCTAGGCACGTTCGAAGACGAACATATGTTTAAGTGGGGGAGAATGTAACGACCCGGTCGGTTGTTCCATGATAATTACCCCGTTTCCCCTATTTCAGCCTCATCATGTGTTAATTAACCTATTATGATGTGTTGGGTCGGTCGGTTCGGGTTCGGAGTGGTCGTGGTGAGAAATGAGAAACTTAGTCTCTTAAGTTGGCCTTATGGTTAGAAAAGTCAACAGGAAGTTGACAATTTGGTAAACGACCTTGGAATGTGAATTTATGGCTCAGATAGTTTCGTTAGGTGATTTGGGACTTAGCAGTGTGTTCGGAATGTGGTTTTGAGGTCCGGTGTAGAATTAAGCTTGAATTGGCAAAAGTTAGTTTTTGGTGACTTTCGGTCGGAATGGAATTCCGGAAGTTGAAGTAGTTTCGTAATGTCAATTTGGATATGCGTGCAAAATTTCAGGTCAATCGGACGTGTTTTGGATGGTTTCAGCATCTCTGGCGAAGTTTAGAAGTTCCAAAGTTTATAGACTTGAATTCGAGGTGAATTTAGTGTTTTAATGTTATTTTGGGTGTTCCGAGGGTGCGACTATGTCCAGATGATCATTTATGACTTGTTCGTATTTTTAGTTGGGGCCTCGAGATTGATTTTGGATGGTTAACGGAGGTGTGAACTTGTAAATTTGCAGCAAAGCTGCTGCTGGTGCCATTTTACTTATGTGACCGCACCTGCGGAGTGGGAACCGCAGGTGCGGGCCCCCAAAAGCGGAAAGGAATCTGCAGATGCGAAATTTGGGCAGCTTAGTGAGGGACCGCAGATGCGGACGTGGGACCGCACATGTAGAGTCGTAGGTGCGAAAATGGAGTCGTAGGTGCAGAATTTGGACTTTAAGTGATTTTTCGCAAGTGTGAGATTTTGGCCGCAGGTGCCGAAATCCCTGGGCAGAAAATATAAAAAGGATCCTTAGCGAATTTTTGTCTTCTTTTCACCATTTTTATACGGCTTTTAAGCTTTGAAGGGTTTTTGAAGAGGAAAATTCATATTTCTTCATTGAGGTAAGGTTTTTGGACTCTAAACTCATTTATGTGTGACTAAAGGTCTAATTAGTGGTGAAAATTAAGAAAAATCAGTGCTAAAAAAGGGTAACTAGGACTTGGGATTAGAGACTTTAAAATGGGAATTTGAGGGGTCATTTGGAGTCCGATTTTGATGTTCTTGATATGTATAGACTAGTAGGAGAATGAGGATTCTTGTGGTGTAAATTTTATAGAATTCGGAGATGTGGGCCTGGGGGTCGGGTTTGGCCAATTTCGGGATTTGTGCGTAATTTTGCTACTTTTCGGTTGTGGTTTGTCTCCCTAGCATATTTTGATGTTATTAACCTAATTTTGATACACTCGGAGCATTTGGGAGACGATTCGAGGGGCAAGAGTACCGCAGAGTAGCTATTCGCTGTTTTGAGGTAAGTAACGATTGTAACTCTAAACCTAAGGGTATGTAACCCCGGTATTTTGTATTGTTTTGATAAATAAGGTGACGCACATTGCTAGGTGACTAGCGTGCACCAATAGGGATTGTGCATTGGTCCGTCCCGTGGTGACTATTAAGCCGCATGTTCGATTTTAAAATCATACGATATCTTGTATTTTAGAGGTTTATATTATATTATGGGTTGTATGCCATGTTTGGGGCCTTGTGCCGACCTGTTTTGACCCTCGGGGGTATTTTTCCCATTATTCGTGATAGAAAAATTACGAACTCAGTCATGCTTTATATTTGTTGTTGTTCATTACTGTTATTCCCCTGTTTTTGAATACTAAGAGTTATCTTAGGCTGAGTCCCGTGAGTTGTGATGAGTTTGCCCGAGTGGCTTGTGTGGGTGACTGAGTGAGGCCGAGAGCCAAGTTTGTGAGGATAGTTATGGATTGGACTGCACGCCACAACAATGTATATATATTAGATTGGGATGCACGCCGCAGCAATATACATATATGGATTGGGCTGCACGCCGCAGCAATATAGCACTTGGGCTGAAGGAGCCCCTCCGGAGTCTGCGAACCCCCAGTCACCGCAGTCGACTATTATATGGATCGGGCTGCACGCCGCAACATATGTAATATGGATTGGGCTACACGCCGCATCATATATATATATATACACACACACACACACACACACACACACACATATATATATATATATATATATATATATATATATTTATTGGATTAGGTTGGATGCTGCAGCAGTTGTGTGTATTTATGGTACCTGTTGAGTAAGAGTGCTGAGTGTGAGCTTGGATCGTGCTAGTGGAGTCACGAGTGACTGAGAGACCCTATCCATGAGTGATATTGTGCCCGAGAGGCTATAAATTGTGAGATTGTTGTTTTTCACTCATTTTACACCGAGTCTCCTTAATAAACACAAATTTAATGTTTTATGCAAGTTTAAATGGGGAAAACTAGAGTTTTAAAGTATTTGGAAAACAATGTGGACTTTTGATTTACTTTATTTGTGTTCAGTGGCACCTGTTTTTTTTATGAAATTATGATTTTAAATGCTTGTCACTCCACTCAAGTTTTTAGTTACTTTGGTTACGTACTGAGTTGGCGTACTCACGTTACTCCCTACACCTTTGTGTGAAGATCCAGGTACCGTGCCAGGTCGCTAGTTGATTTTCACACGTGTTTCGGCGCCGATCCAGGATCGAGGTAGCTGCTCAGCGTCCACAGCTTACCTTACTTCCTTTCCTACTTCATAGACTTGTAGTACTTTTGGACATGTATGAGTAGCAATGTCACATTTTGATACTTTGTATTCCCTGTATTAGATGCTCATGATAATTGACTCCAGAGGTCTGGGTCGATATTAGTTTCTGATCGTTCTTGGATTACTATTCCTGCTGAACTTATCTTAAAACGGTAATTTTGTTAAAATTTGAGACTATATTTCTATAAAACAGAAAATATTGATTTTATTGTGTTAGAGGGCTAGCCTAGTTTCACAATAGGCGCACGAACCATACTGATTTGGGGTTGTGACAATTCTGTCCCTTTAACATTAGTTGAGAAATATGTATAAAGGGTCTAGGTTCCGGAGGTTATCCTAGATATGATCACTGCATCTTTTGCAACCTCTGGGTGTATTTTTGTACTGATAGTACAGGAAATTTTACCTACAATAGTGGCTACAAAACTGTTGATGTAGATAAGGAAAACTGTTTCCCTAGATCTATTAAAATTGTATAAGATCCGTTCTATTAGGCCTCATACCAATAGATCTATGGCAACAACTTATTGCAATTGTATTAAAACCTTTGCGATAGATAGGTTATGGCAATGATCTTACAACGAATACGATAATATATCTATTTTAAAGATAATTTTAGGAAAATGCAAGGGTTTTAACCGTTTCTATACAAGGTAATGCAATGGCTATTAGGCCTATTGCAAAAGTTAAAATACCATCGCAAAATTTTTATGAGACTATTGCAACAATGGAAAAGGCTTATTGCAAAGATTGTTAGGATCTATTGCAATAATTTTATGAGCCTATTAAATGTATTCATATAAGATATTGCAACTGGTTAATAAATAAAACATATACACAAATTTTTATAGTTCACAAAAGAAAAGTATCATAAACAAAATCATAGTCCAATAATCCAAGATATTTAAAGGTACAATGTAATGACCATGTCGATCATTTTGTGTATTTAAATCGCGTTCCCCTACATAATGCTTTCTGTATGGTTCTTTGTTGTTTTAGGACTTGAAGGGATGGTTGGTTTGGTTTTAAGGGAAGGTTTAGCTTAGTTCCAAGGTTTGAAGCTTAAGCTATAAGAGTTGACCGAGGTTTGAATTCAATGTAAACGACCTCGTAATAGTATTTTGATGCTTCCAGTAGGTTGGTATATTGATTTTGGACTTAGGTGTATGTCCCGATTTTGAATTAGAGCTTCCTAGTTTATTTTGGCTTAAAATGGAGAAGTTGAAAATTTAAAATTTTGGAAGCTTCATAGGTTTGACTGAGAGTTGACTTTGAGGCTATCAAGTTCGAATTATTGTTCTCTAAGTTGGAATAAGTTTGTTATGTCATTTGTAATTTGTATGCAAATTTTGAGATGATTATGAGTTCGTTAAATGTGGTTTGACATGAGTTTTGAAAGTTGGAAGTTTGATTAGTTAATTAGGTTTGAATTAAAGTGAAATTTGTGGTTTGGATGTTATATTATGTGATTCAAGACCTCAAGTAGGTCCGTGTCATTCTATGTACTGGTAGGTGAAATTGGAGGGGTTCTTGGGGGCCTCAGATGTGTTGCAGATACATTTTGGATTGTTTGGTGTCATGTGGGTATTTCTGATACTGGTTTTTTTTGCACCTGCAAGGTTAAGTCCGCAGGTTGGACAGTGGGTCACATGTGCACAGGAATAGTGGAGTAAGAGGATTGCAGATGCGAAATCCTGATCGCAACAGCGATTGCGCAAATGCGCTGCTTGGACCCCAGAAGCGAATGGTCAGCGCTAAAGTAGATTTTGTACATGCAAGGGATTTCTCGCATACGTGGGGTCACAGAAGCATCATTTAAACCACATGTACTATAGGCGCTAGGTATAACACTTATAATTGATGGTTTGGATTATTTTGTCATATTTTGAGATTGAGAGCTCGGATTAGGGCGATTTTTAGGCGATTTTCACCACTTGGATTTGGGAAGTGTTTTTGAATCGGATTTTATCTTATTTATATCTGATTTTTGCATTTGATTTGTGCATATAAGAGAGTAAAATTGAGATTTATGGAAAAACTTTTCATAAATAAAAAATAGAGATTTGAACCCTGATTTGTAGTCGATTTTTGATGAAACTTGTATTTTAGACTCGTATCGAAATGGGTGTTTGGGATTTCTGAGTTTTGTCGGTTTCGAGGTGCGAGCCCGAGTTGACTTTGCATATTTGTACAAAGATTGAAGCTTTAGTTTTTTCGGTTGTTTCTTTTGGATTTATTTGAGGTTATTAATGTCACGATCCAAACCGATGGGCCGCGATGGGAACCTGGTACCTTACACAACCGAGTACCAAAATAACATATATTTTCATGCCATACTGTCATAAATAACCGAGCTGGAAGGTTGCCGTAACACAAGTATCATAAAACATGTGATACGAACTTATACATAAAACATACGGGCCTATAAGACCAAAATAACCATTTGTATACTGAACATAGGCTGACAAGGCCATACAATATTTTATGTACATGACATATGTCTAAAAGCTTCTAAGAATACTTAATTTTCATAAAGGTCGGGAAGGAGTCCCGCCATACCAAATGATACACATCTAAATCATAATAACCAAACAACATCTTCCGCTGAGTTGGTAGCCTACTTGGAGGGCTCTCGACCTGTCTATCGGGACCTGCGGGCATGAAACGAAGCGTCCCCAGACAAAAGGGACGTCAGCACGAATAATGTACTGAGTATGTAAGGCACATAAATAAGTTCATAACTGACATGGAAGAAATATAGAGTAAATGATTAAACCTGTAAGTCTACAAAACTTTGTAAATCATGAAATAGTTATAGTGTCATGCATATGCGTATGAATGCCATGTCGTGCATGGGTACATGTTTCATAACATCATCAACCTCTTAGGGCAACCCATCATATCATCTCGGCTATTGTGGGAAAATCATCAACGTATACCAGCTGATCATGTGGTGGTGCGTATATACCGCCATATCCTTTTTCCATGTACCATATCCCATATAAATATAAAATACATATATTAGTCATTTTATTGTTTTTGTATCGGCTGCCACATTATGGACTTTTATCATTATCCAAAGGTTATTAATTATTCAATCACTAATTAATAATTAACTTATTAATTCCCCCATTAACCAATAATTCACATAATTAAGAATTATCCCAAATTACTTATAATACTAATCACTTTAAACATACCTTATATACCTTACTATCATGGCCATGGGGTACCTTATATGGTATTAGTCCATAAATATCAGCTATTAATGCTCGACATGTATTTTATCCCAACATGCCAAACTTAGAAGAAATTCCCTTTTCTTTGACTTCTTTCCCCTCTCACCTTCACTAATTTGCTCATTACTTTCTTGAAATAGCATAATCCTTATAATCTCCGAACAATAATTTCCTTGGACAGATGTCAATTACCTTACGACAAATTCAAAGTACAATACTACAGGGTACAACATCGTCGTAATTTAATACTGCAAAGCATAACATTATCGTAATGTAATACTGCAAGGTGTAACATCATCGTAATATAATACTGCAGGACGTAACATCATCCTAATATTGCGGGGTGTAACATCATTCCCCTTTTTGGAACATTCATCCTCGAATGTTGGCTGATGCTCTTATCATTTTCATAACTTATAGCTCCTATGAATGCCTTAATACTCTCCTTGCCATTTAGGCAGTTGTTCTGTGAATAAATCCAAAGTCTAGGTTATACCCCCCTTTATTCTTCTTTCTCATATCACGACTTGTGGTTGAAATCTTTCTAATCTCGTAACTAGTGCTACCTCTTGTAATGCAGCCTGTATGATTCTGGATTTGTAGGTGCGCTTATGCGACTCATCTTTCCTTTTCCTTCTAGGTTTTAGACAATCTCTAGGCCTCACTTAGTAAAGCTATGCAGAGCTTTAAAAGATGTCCCTTTGGTACTTTTTGGACTTACGAATATTGCTATATCTTATTTCATAGATCCGCATATCCATTTGTAGGACTTTATCGTTACCAAGGTCTGCCACCAACTCCAGGTTACTTTCATCGCTTATCCTTACGAATGATGGTTTAATATCATCTCATACTGTTGAACTATTATCCATCTATTGTTGATTCACCTTAATATTGATTCATCATCTACCACTGATAACTTGATCTTTTATGTAACACAGCCCCTAGAGCTCACGTCTCATCGAGGATATCTTGAGTAGTTAGATTGATCTACCTAGGGGTGATACTATACTCCCATAACCATACTTTATAGAATCCCAATGTGACTTACCTTATATGGGTAGTTTAATCTTGTCCAATTCGCAAAATCCATTTCTATTCTTCGTCACACCATTACTCAATCGAAGGCCCAAACGTCGTCCTTTATCTATTACAATCACACCCTCATTCTATTACCACGGCATCATTCCATATCTTCTATATGCTATTAGTCTTAGACTCCTTTGAGTTCATTCAGGCTACAGTGAGATTTTTATAACTTAGAGAAACCATCTGCTCTTCTTGTTTTCATGAGCTTAATCCTGAGGACTTATCCATTTTCGTTACCTTCTCACTCTCCCTCTCTTATCCTTACTCTTGTCTTCTAGAACCTTTTCGTTTCACCATACAATACCTTGCGACCTACATATATCTATTTATATTACTTGCAAGCTTTCAAATTGGTTGCATCATAGATTTCCTTATGTCGTTCTGGAACATCAAGCGAGACATCACATCATCCATAACTTTTCTTTAATATATTAATCAGGATTCTCGATACCTAGACCATAGGCTGGAAGATATGCTACTAACGATGCCACTGTTATTCCTAGATATTGAATCCCCGCAGTTCTAGACTTTTATCCGAAGTAAGGACTATTCATAACCTTCTTTATTTCAGTATCTCGTACGTTGTCTACCTTTACCTTATCTTAAAATCTTGAATTGTATCTTCTATCTCTCTCATGGCCTCCCTTCCACATAGGTATAGTTCACGTTCACAACTTGCTCTAATCTAATACTTGCACCTCTGGGCAAACACAATTTTGTGGGATCTTCATACGAGGCTAGTACTTCCTCTATCTGGCTTTATCGTTGAGAGGTTATAGATTATGGTTGTTGTAATATCTCCCTTGTACCTTTGATATTAAGAGTTATTCCACAATATTCCAAATCACGATTTCTATAATTTCTAGTTCCAATAATCGAATTCCTGATTTACTTCGTTGATTTAACTCTTTAGTTTCCTCCTTCGTCTTATCGGCCTTTATGTCGGCTTAAATTATCTCCCACTCCGCAGTTCATGGAATTAGTTATTCTATTTAGCCGTTTATGGGCACTGGGAATATGCATGATACAATCCATTAACAATTTAATCCTTCATTTATCACCTAGGCTCAATTCTATCTTTTAACGTACAACAAAATCTTCTACGACTGTATATGTTGCAGGTATAAAACTTTAAACTCTTAAGGGTGTTCATGATGTCACCAACTCGGGATCATTGATCGAATAATTCCTTTCGTTCCTTCTTGGATTTCTTTAACGTAAGCTATTACATTTCTTGTCTTTCTTCCCCTTGTTGCGTGCTTACTTAGCTTATCTTAGTTCCCACCATGCAAGAGTTTTCGTACAACTAATATGATCTCGAATATTACTTATAATTTTACTTCCTGGTCATTAGCCACGGTAGGTTCCACTTTCCTTTGGAGTGCTTACAATGTTGTTGTGAGACTGTTGTTATACGATCATTTCCTCTTTAGGTCGTTGTGCTTAGATTAAAGCCTTCTTCCATATTTCCTAATCTAGTCTTTCATGGTAGTACTTAGGGAGGACCCTCTAACTCTTGTAAAGCTATGAGCTCATTACATTGTATACTCAACGAATCTCCTGATGTCCTTCCTTACCAATACTTATCCGTAGTTACTTACCTCCACGACCTTGTGGTCGTGAGGTCTCTTCTGAGCTGATATTTTGATTATTTTCCTAGTGGAATTCCCTTTTATCTACGTAACCCTCATACGTTACCTTTACTACCACAAATTCTATTTTAATATTTCTCAAGGTCATGATGTCAAATTTGTTAGACTGAATTCCCCATGTTGGTGTTCATTCTGTTTTTCTTTTGCACGGTCTATTGATTTTTTCTGTATCCTCTTGTCTAGCCATAAGTAGGTCCCTCATGAATCAACTACTAACTACTCGTTGGCTCATTCTCATATCAATTTTCCCCGTAATATTTCTTGATTTATTTCCTTTGTCTTAACTTACCTTTTACACTAGCTCCTCATTTATCAATAACATCATGGGAAGGAACCCTTACTTCCTTTCCTTGACATCGTGTTTGCATAATGTTATGGAGTCTTAGCATACATGTAGGCTTTGAATAACTACAATCTCATTTCTCTCTCATTTTTACCGCATTCTTCTTTTACCATTCCATAATTACTAGAACCGCTTAATTCAAACTTAATGCCATTATCACTCAATATTCCTCCCTTTACGGGAGTACTAAGAGTTGGAGCTACCAAAACCTACCTATAGATATTTTTCCTCTTCAGCTTTGTAGTCCTTTCACGTCATCGATGACCCTTACTCTCCTTGCGGTAATCCTTTTATACTAAGGATAAAGAAAATTTCCTTACTCATGAGGGTGACACTTAGTGTAACTGGCACATACGGTCCCTTAAGCTTAACTTTTGCTCACAATGCTTGCTTTAGAGAAATGCCTTCCTGAATGACCATTCTCTAAATTTTTCATGAATCTTCTTCTATTGTTCATTATGTTATCGACGGAAGGAAATCTGAAATTCTCATGATGTCGACCATTATAACCTCACTTTGCCCCTAATTCATGTTTAGTTTATCTTGTTCACCAGCCCATACTGATTTTTATTATCCTGGGGTCTAACATTTCCTTGCGGTAGTCGCGTTGGAGTCATATACTTACTTCTCTCAATGAGGATATGACTTTATAGACTCTGTAATACTGTCATATTTTTTACCTACCATTGTCATCCATGTATCACATCTTACTCCTAATGCTTCATTAGCTCTCTTCTTATTTCCTTCTACCACTTCTTTCTATCACTTTATTCGGAAAACTTCAATAAGATATTTTTTTGCTTTTAGCTCCCCTTTTCTCCATCCACTAGCTCTTCAGGTTTCCTAGCATTGGCTCTCTACTAGGGACGGGAGTCATACTAAGATAATATTTATCCTTTCCCGGCTTCCAGTGCCTATCTTTGTAGCACTCATATCTAGCTGTACTATTATAGAGTTCACCATCTAGGTGCCTCACAAGGAGTTCCATTACCACGTTTACACGATCCTTCAGAAATATCAACTAACTCTACCAATCCATCCCCTATTTTTGGTTACTCTAACCCTAGCTGGATCCTGATAACCCGTCCTTTTCTCGAACTAAATCTATTAGCTCCCATAGGACATAACTTAGCTCGGTGTGGCCAATTATACATACCTCTGTTATTGTTGGAGGTAACTCAAAGCTTATATCTCTTTTCTAGAATGATAAATAAGGATAATCTTCATTTGCTGGGTACCTCGTACCCTCTTTCACCTTGCTTCCTTTACTTGTTAAAACTTATATTTATATTCTAAATCTCTCATTGTCCTCACCATAAAGGTGGATATATATTCTTTCCTTAAGGCTCCTTTTCCATAATCTCACCAGGTTCTTCTGCCTCAACTTTTTCACAACTGCATTCAATCCTTTACCAACCATCTTTCTAAATGTAGGCATCGCCATATTATGAATAAGATCGAGTTTAGGGAATTGAGTTATTGTAACTGAGCTCAACCACTCAATCTAGAGTAAGAACAAAGAGTGACAGTCATAAATGCCCTGTAGCCTCATGCTTATAAGTGTGGCGCAAGGCACACCCATAAACAAGACTCTAATAGACACGGCTTGTAGACTCCGTAGGACAGAAGAGCTCTGATACCACTTTTGTCACTACCCAAACCGATGGGCCACGACGGGCACCCGGTACATTACACAACCGAGTACCAACATAACGTATCTTTTCATGTCATACTGTAATAGATAACCGAGCCGGAAGGCTGCGGTGAGACAAGTAGTATACAACATGTGATACCAACTTATACATAAAACATACGAGTCTATATGACCAAAATAACCATTCGTATATTGAACATAGGCTGACAAGACCATAAAATCTTTTATGTACATGAAATTTGTTTATAAGCCTCTAAGAATACATAATTTTCAAAAGGTCGGTTGTCGGGATAGAGTACCGCCATACCAAACGATACACGTCTAAATCATACTAACCAAAGAAGCAATTCCAAAGCAAATGGAGCACCCCAACATCTTCCTCTGAGTTGATAGCCTAGTTGGAGGGCTCTCGACCTGTCTATTGGGACGTGCAGTCATGAAACACCGTGTCCCCAGGTAAAAAGGATGTCACTAAGAATAATGTACTGAGTATGTAAGGCGCATAAATAAGTACATAACTGATATGGAAGAAATATAGAGTAAATGACTCAACCTGTATGTCTAGAAAACTTTATAAATCATGAAATACTTATAGTGTCATGTATATGCGTATTAATTTCATGTCGTGCATAGGTACATTTTTCATAACATCATCAGCCTCTGAGGGCATCCAATCATATCATCTCGGCCATTGTGGGCAAATCGTCAACGTATACTAGCTAATCAGGTGGTGGTGCGTATATAACGCCGTAACCTTTTCCTATATCCCATATAAATATAATATACACATATATATGCGTATATATAGCGCCATCTAGTTATGGGTCAATGTAAATATATAAATGCATGAAATGCATGAGAAATATGTTAACAAGATTTTTTCAAAATGCCATAAAAATCCATATGCCTTTCGGATAAATTTTATCAATACATATTTTTTTGAGACCCATGAACAGAAGATATAATAATAATCCACATGGGGAAATCAAGAATATAGACACCCCTAGTATTTCTATGAATAGAGTCATTTATGGAAATTGTGTATTTGCTCGTTTCGTTCGTGTCATATAGATCATACCAAAAAGAAAGAAAGGATAGCCTTAACATACCTGAGGCGATTCTCTTGACAATCACTCTAACACAATTCAATTGCATCAACACGGAACAAGTCGTATGAAGATCTGAACGCAATCACGTTGCTCAAAGAAAATTTGGCCGAAACATTTCCATCCCCAGAATGTCGTTTCTAATGTGATTTGGATAGAAACTCTTGAATAAATTTTCTATTTCTATTAAGGAATATTCTTATAAATCTCACGTTATTATTAGTAAAGAGACCAAAATGGCTTAGCCTAGTTTCCAATCCAAGAATTTGCACTTGTTAGAGATGAAAATGTTAGGTGTAGTCTTTCAAGACATGCATTATTATCTTTCAATTATAAATGTTTCCACCTAATCCATATGAATCATGAGTCATTTCATTGTCTTTGTATTTTCTTCCACGTTATGGACTTTTATCATTATCCAAATGTTATTAATTATTCAATCACTAATTAATAATTAACTTGTTAATTCCCCCATTAACCAATAGTCCAAAAAATTAAGAATGATCCCAATTACTTATAATACTACTCACTTTAAACACACCTTATACACCTTACTATCATGGCCATGGGGTACCTTATATGGTACTAGTCCATAAATAACGGGTATTAACGCTCGGCCCGTATTATATTCCAACATGCCAAACTTGGATGAAATATCATTTTCTCTGACTTGATTCCCCTCTCACATTCACTAATTTACTCATTACTTTCTTGAAATAGCATAATCCTTATAATCTCCGAATAATCATTTCCTTGGACTGATGTCAATTACCTTACGACAAAATCAACGTACAATACTACATGGTGCAACATCGTCGTAATTTAATACTGTGAAGCATAACAGCATCGTAATGTAATACTACAAGGTGTAACATCATCATAATATAATACTGCAAGATGTAACATCATCGTAATATTGTAGGGTGTAACAATTAAATTATGTTTATAGGATTTGGGTTATTTGGAGTTGAATTTGGACGGTTAGGCGACATCTGCTTGATTTAAGGTTGCTGGGCGAAGGTAAGTCTCTTGTCTATCCTTGTAAAAGGAAATTTTTCCTGCCATGTATATGCAAGGTGGCGAGCGTATATACATAGCAAGGTTTTGGACCGTATCCGATATTTGTTGACTTGAATTGTGCTTTAGTTAATTATGTGAAGTTGCTATCTATTTTAAAATTAATTATATGACTATTAGATAATTGATATTCACAATTTAGAAGCACGCCTATTGTTATGACTTATTGATTTGGCATGAGAGTTATAGTTCCATGTTATGCTTTATTGTGAATATAACGACTCGGCTGGTCGTTCCGTGAGATTAGAACCCTTTCCCCCATTTATTCTTTATCGTATGTTACATAGCCTATTTATGTTGTGTTGTATCGGTTGGTTCGGGTTCGGAGTGGTCGTGGTGAGAACAGATACACTTAGTCTCGGATGGCTCGGAATGTGGATTTTATGGCTCGGATAGCTTCTTTAGGTGATTTGGGACTTATGAGTGTGCTCGGAATGATGTTTTGTCGTCATTCAGAATGAAGTTTTTGATGTCCGGTGTAGAATTAGGCTTGAATTAGCGAAAGTTAGTTTTTTGCGATTTCCGGTCGGCAGGGGAAAATAGGATATTAGAGTCAGAATGGAATTCCAGAAGTTGGAACAGGTTCGTAATGTCATTTTGGATATACGTGCAAATTTTCAGGTCATTCAGACATGTTTTGGTTGGTATCGGCATCATTAGCGAAATTTAGAAGTTTCAAAGTTCATAGGCTTGGATTTGATGTGATTTTTGGTGTTTTGCGTTGTTTTTGGTGTTTTGAAGGCTCGACTAAGTTTGAATGAGGTTATGAGATATGTTGGTATGTTTAATTTAGGTCACGAGGGCCTCAGATGTGTTTCGGGTGGTTAATGGACCAACTCTTGCCTTAAAAACTTGGCAGATTTCTACTGCTGTGAGTTTCTGGTTTCCTTCTATGCGATTGCGAGAGGATGTTTGCGACCGCGTAGGCGTAGCTGAGGATGGCAGGATATTGTTATATGCGATCGCGTGGTGGAGGTTGCGATCGCGTGAGTTTGAGGTTGTTTTTCAATGCAATCGCGTGGTGTTGTTCGCGTTCGCATAGAGTTGAAGGGCGCGTGAAGGGGCTAAGCCGTTGTTCTTCGCGGTATGTAGAGTGGTTCACGATCGCGTGGACTTATGTCCTGCTGAATCGCAATTGAGTTTGTATGTCTGTGATCGCATAGGGTAATATTATGGGGCAGCAGACTTGTTCTTCACGATCACGTGGGAACTCGCGCGATCACAGTGAAGAAAGAGACCTAGGCAGACATTTTTTAAGTTCTAAACGGGGGTTTTTGGCCATAACTCAAAAGAACACTAGAGAGCTCGGAAGAAGGAGGAATTGGACGAGATTTTCAGTGGGATTCTTGTGGTAAGTGTTCTTCAATCACTTTTGGTTTAATTTCATGAATTAGTCTTGATTTTTACCATGCAATTTGAGGAATTGAAGTAGAAATTTAGGGAAAATGGGAGGGAGAATTAAAAATTTCTTTTGATGATTTGAGTGGGTAATTGAGGTCGGATTTTGGTAAATTTGGTATGGGTAGACTCGTGAGGGAATGAGGATTCTTGTTTTGTGATTTTTATCGAATTCCGAGATGTGGGGCCGAGGCTCGGGTTCGGCCAATTTCGGGAATTGTTCCAAAAACTGATAGTTTTCAATTGAGCCTTGTTCATTTAGCGTATATTGATGATGTTAATCTAGTTTTGGGTTAGATTCGGAGAAATCAGGAGCCGATTCGAGGGGCTAGAGCATGATGGATTATTATTTTGGCCCAGTGGAGGTAAGTAATGACTATAAATCATGTCATGAGGTTATGAAACCCCGGACTTTGTATTTCTCACTATTTGTAGAGTGGGACACACGCCGGATGACTAGTGTGTGGGGTGCACTAATTTTTGGATTTGGACTTGGTCCTCTCCGAGGCAACTATTGAGTTGCGTATCTTACTCTAAATCATATGTTAAATTGTGTTCTAAAAACTATTGCTATATTTGGGCTGTAAGCCATGTTTGGGGCCTTGCGCCGACTTGTTTAGACCCCTCGGGGGATTTTTACTTCTATTTCCTCACTGTGATATTTATTATTTACACTCAGTCATACTATGCTTAACTGATTTCGAAACTCAGCCTTATTTACACTATTTGAGATATAAAATGATGTTTTGGGCCGAGTACCCCATTTTACTGATAGCCTGAGGGTCTTTTGAGAGTTGCTGACTGAGTGAGGCCGAGGACCTAATTGTGAGGATATGAGATGCAACGAGGTGCCTTGATATCAACGCTTGGGTTGAATGATCCCCTCCGGAGTCTGTACACACCCCACAGTGAGCGCAAGTACCTACTGAGTGCGAGTGCCAAGTGCCGAGTGATTGGGAGGCATGTATGATAGTAAGGTTCCCGAGGGGCGATTTATGATTCATGTTATGGCTCGAGGGGCTATTTATGAGTTATTTCATTTTACACTAAACTCTTTGGGTATTTTTATTTCTGAAATTGTTGAAAAACACATTTTCAAAGGATTTTTACTGAAGTTGGCTTTCATAAGCATGTCAATTTCATATATATATATATATATATATATATATATGTATACACTATTGGAAAGAAAGGTTGTGCTTATCGTGATCTGATTATTTGATCTAATGTGTTTCTTACTGCTTAGACATGATTTATTTTCATTACTACTGAGTTGGCGTACTCACATTACTCCCTGCACCCCTGTATGCAAATAAAGGTGTTTGTACCGAGCGTTAGTCATCTCTTTCCATGCGGAGCCAGAGTCAGGACATAGAGGTAGATGTTCGGCGTCCAAAACATCTCTGTTTCCCTTTCTTATTTTTTACTTAGTTCTTCGTTCTGAGATTTTGTATTATGAAAGAAGAATATTTGTATTATCCTTAGATGCTCATGACATGTTGGCTCCGAATCTTAGGAATGGTTTTAGACTGTTTAGCTATTTTTTTTGCTTAACAGATTCAGTAATTTATATATGTTTATGAAATGTTGGAAATGAGTTGGAAATTTTTGGAAGAAAGTGTAAACATGTGATTGTCGGCTTTACTAGTTCAACGATAGGCGCCATCACGACCGAGTTAGGATTTTGGGGTCGTGACAAGTTGGTATTAGAGCCTAGGTTACATAGAACTCAACGGTCATGAGTACGTTTAGTAAAGTCTTGGGGGTCAGTACGCAGACGTCTGTACATATCTTCGAGAGGCTGCAGAACCCTTAGGAAAAATCTCATTTTTCTTGAATTATGCCGTGCCATTTTGTTGATTCTGGGAATCTAAACTTCTATTGTTTCATTCTCTCCCTGATGGTGAGAACTCACGCTACCGATCAGGGTGATCAGCCACCAGCCTGACCAGCGAGAGGTCGAGGCCACAGTCGACACCATGGTAGAGGTAGGGGACTAGCCTATTCAGTAGCCGAGGCAGTACCAGAGGGTCCACCTGCCATTCAGGATCAGGTTACCGCCGAAAATGCTCCAGCGGGACAGGCGCAGGCACCGTCAGTGCCTATTATTATTTCGGGTGTTCGGGAGACCTTAGCTCAGATCTTGACTGTATGTACCACTCTTGCACATGCAGTTGCCGCAACTTCTCAGGCCGGGGGAGGCAGTAAGACTCGAGTTGCCCGGACACCTGAGCAGGCTACTCAGGGCTAGCAGACCGGGGGTGGTTCCAGCCCAACCAGTTGCTCCAGTTCAGGACTTTGTGGTTCCTACTATGCTAGATGATGAGCAGCGTAGATTGGAGAGGTTTAGTAGACTTCATCCTTCTACTTTCAGTGGTTCTGAGGTCGAGGATGCCTAGGGTTTTCTGGATAAGGGTCAGAGGATGCTTCGTACTGCTGGGATTCTGGTGATCAGTGGGGTCTCGTTTGCTACTTTTCAGTTTTCTGGGGCTGCTTTTACTTGTTGGGAGTCCTTTGAGAGGCGTAGGCCTGTTGGTTCAGCACCCCTCACCTGGTAGCAGTTCTCCACGATCTTCTTCGAGAAGTATGTACCCTAGTCTCACCGGGAGGAGCAACGCAAGTTGTTTGAGCAGCTGCGTCAGGGGGAGCTATCAGTGACGCATTATGAGATGCGGTTTTTAGAGTTGGCTTATCACTCCACCTAGTTGGTTTCTACTGGTAGGGGCAGGATTTGGAGGTTCGTGGATGGCATCACTTATCAGCTCCACCTTTTTATGACTCCGGAGAGAGTATCAGATGCTACCTTCGAGCAGGTTGTTGATATTGCTCGAGATATTGAGTCGGTTCGCCACCAGGTGCGAAAAGAGCGGGAGGCCAAGAGGCCTTGTGGATCGCGTGGTTCTAGTGGTGCTCCTTCCACGGGGCAGTTTCAGCATGGTACATACCGTTCATTCTGGCCTCCTCAGTTAGTCCGCCCAGCCTATAATGGTGCACCTTCGGGGCATGGTCCCCGCAGTTCTCATCCAGGTCGTTCTTCATTCGGTGCCCACCAGCCTAAAGTGCAGCTCGAGCACAACCAGTTCAGAGTTCCGCTATGCATGATTGTTGTAGTGGCCATTTTGGTGCCAGGGGTTTCTATCAGTCCCCGTCTCCAGTTGCAGGGAGTTGTTTTGAGTGTGGAGAGTTTGTGCACATGTGGAGGCAGTGTCCCCGTTATTTTTGTGGTTCTTCTCAGCATAGGGGCCAGCCCTCGACTTCAGCTCCAGTTACTTCACCACCCACCCAAACAGCCAGGGGTGGTAGTCAGTTAGCTAGAGGCCTCCCTAGAGGGGGAGGTCGAGTAGGTGGAGGTCAGGCCCGTATGTATGTATTTCCAGCCAGGCCAAATCATATGGTCTCCGATGCAGTGATCGCACGTAGTGTCTCGGTCTGTCGCTGAGATGCTTTGGCATTATTTTACCTTGGTTCTACATGTTCTTATGTCTAGTCATATTTTTCCTATTTCTTAGGTATGGCCCATGTAACTTTAGTTACGTCTGTTCATGTGTCGACTCTGGTGGGCGATAATATTGTTGTGGACTGTGATTATCGGTCGTGTGTGGTATCTATTGGGGTCTGGAGACCCGCGTGGACCTACTGTTACTCAGCATGGTCGATTTTGATGTGATATTTGGCATGGATTGGTTATCTCCGTGTTATGCTGTTCTGGATTGTCACGCTAAGACCGTGACCCTAGCTATGCCAAGACATCTGATGGTTGATTGGAGAGGTTCAACTGAGTATGTGCCTAAAAGGGTGATTTCCTACCGAAGGCCCAACGCATTGTTGAGAAGGGGTGTTTATCGTATCTGGCTTTTGTGAGGGATTTTAGTGGTGAGACTCTCGCTATTGATTCGGTTCCTGTGGCCCATGAATTTCCGGACATGTTTCTTGTAGACCTGCCACCTGATAGGGATATTGATTTTGGTATTGACCTGGTGCCAGGCACTCAACCTATTTCTATTCAACCTTATCGAATGGCACCATCGGGGCTAGAGGAATTAAAGGAACTGCTTCAGGAACACCTAGATAAGGGGTTCATTTGGCCTAGTATGTCACCTTGGGGTGCACCGGTGTTGTTTGTGAAGAAGAAGGATGGTTCTATGCGTATGTGTATTTATTATCGGCAGTTGAACATGGTTACGGTGAAGAATCGGTATCCCTTGCCTCGTATAGATGACTTGTTTAATCCGTTGTAGGGTGCCAAGGTATTTTCCAAGAATGACTTGCGTTCCGGTTACCATCAATTGAAGATTCGGGGGCCAGACATTCCAAAGACTGCTTTTAGGACTAGATATTGTCATTATGAGTTTCTGGTCATGTCATTTGGGCTGACTAATTCCCTATCAGCCTTTATGCACTTGATGCACTGTGTATTCCGGTCTTATCTGGATTCTTCTGTCATTGTGTTTATTGACGATATATTGGTGCATTCCCAATCTCGGGAGGACCACGAGCAACATTTGGGAGTTGTGCTTCAAACCTTGAGGGAGGAGAGATTGTATGCAAAAAATTTGGTGTGTGAGTTGTAGCTTTATTCAGTAGCGTTCTTGGGGCACGTGGTGTCCAGTGAGGGTGTTCAGGTTGATCCGAAGAAGATAGAGGTGGTGTAGAGCTGGCCTAGACCGTCATCAGCTATCGAAATTCGCAGTTTCCTTGGTTTGGCAGGGTACTATCGCCATTTAGTTGAGGGATTTTCATCTATTGCAGCACCTATAACCAGACTGACCCAGAGTGCTCAGTTCAAGTGGACTGAGCAGTGTGATGAGAACTTTCAGAAGCTCAAGTCAGTTTTGACTACATCTCCGGTGATGGTTTTGCCTACGGGTTCAGGTTCTTATATAGTTTATTGTGATGCGTCGAGAGTTGGCCTTGGAGCGATTTTGATGCAAGATAGTAGGTTGATTGCCTATGCGTCCTGACAGTTGAAGGTGCACGAGAAGAATTATCTAGTGCACCACCTTGAGCTAGAAGCTATTGTGCACGCCTTGAATATTTGGCGTCACTATTTGTATGGAGTGAATTGTGAGATTTTCACTGATCACCGTAGTTTGCAGCATCTACTTAAGCAGAAGGATGTGAATTTGTGTCAGAGGAGATGGTTGAAGCTTCTCAAGGATTATGACCTCACCATTCTATATCATACGGGAAAGGCTAATGTAGTGGCCGATGTCCTAAGTCACAGAGCAGAGAGTTTGGGGAGTCTATCCTACTTTCCAGTAGCAGAGCGACCTTTAGCACTTAATGTTCAGGCTTTAGCGGGTCAATTGGTGAGATTGGATCTATCAGAGCCCCCGCGGGTATTGGCTTGTGTAGCCTCCAGGTCTTTTCTTTATGATGATATTAGAGCATGCCAGTATGATTATCCATACTTGCTCGTTCTTCAGGATAGGGTTCATCGAGGCGATGCTAGGGATGTGGTTATTGGTGATGATAGGGACATGAGGATGCAGGGCCGGATTTGCATGCCTAATGTTGGTGGACTTCGATATTTGATTCTAGCTGAGGTCCATATTTCGCGGTATTCCATACATCCGGGTGCCGCAAAGATGTATCCGGATCTGAGACAGCATTACTGGTGGAGGCGGATGGAGAGGGATATTTTTGAGTTGGTGGCTCGGTGTCTGAATTGTCAGCAGGTCAAGTATGAGCACTAGAGACCGGGTGGATTGCTTCAGAGATTAGATATTCCGGAGTGGAATTGGGAGCGAATCACCATGGACTTTGTAGTTGGGCTCCCACGGAATTCGAGGAGGTTTGATGCTATATGGGTTATAGTGGATCGGCTAACCAAGTCCGCGCACTTCCTTCTTGTTGGTACTACTTATTATTTAGAGCGGTTAGCTGAGATTTACATCAGAGAGATTTTCCGATTGCATAAGGTTCCAATTTCTATCATTTCTGACAGAGGTACTTAGTTTACATCTCAGTTTTGGAGGGCCTTGCAGAGGGAGTTAGGTACTCAGGTCGAGTTGAGCACAGGGTTTCATCCTTAGACCGACAGGCAGCCGGAGCGTACTATTCAGGTTTTGGAGGATATGTTGCGTGTCTGTGTCATTGATTTTGGGGGTTCATGGGACCAATTTCTCCCAATCGTGGAGTTTGCAGATCTCCGGTTGGTTGGTTTGAGCCGAGCGAGGCTAGGCTATTGGGCACGGACTTGGTTCAGGATGCATTGGGTATGGTTAAGTTGATTCAGGAAGTCTTCGCATGGCACAGTCTAGGCAGAAAAGTTATGCCGACCAGAAGGTCTGAGATGTGTCTTTCATGGTTGGGAAGAAGGTGTTGATGAATGTGTCACCCATGAAGGGTGTTATGAGGTTCGGAAGAAGGGAAAGCTGAGCCCCGGTTCATTGGGCCATTTGAGGTGCTTCAGATGATGGGGGAGGTGGCCTATATACTTGCCTTTCCTCCTAACTTATCGAGTATTCATCCGGTGTTCCATGTTTCGATGCTCCGTAAGTATGTTGGGGGCCTGTCTCATGTTTTGGACTTCATCACGGTTCCGCTCGAGGGTGATATGTCATATGAGGTAGAGCCAATGGCTATTTGGGATCGTCAGGTTAGAAAGTTGAGGTCTAAGGATATAACTTCAGTGAAGGTTCAGTAGAGAGGGCATCCAGTGGAGAATTCCACCAGGGAGACCAAGCGGGAGATGCGGAGCAGATATCCTCACTTATTTGAGACTCCAGGTATGTTTCTAGACCCGTTCGAGGACGAACGTTGGTTTAAGAGGGGGGATGTAACGACTCGGCCGGTCATTCTGTAGCCCCATTTTCCCCGATTCTGCTTTATCGTATGTTGTTCAGCCTATTTATGTTGTATTGGGTCGGTTGGTTGGGGTTCACAGTGGTCGTGGTGAGAATAGAGACACTTAGTCTCTTAATTAGCTTAATAGTTAGAAAAGTCGAATGGGAGTTGACTTATTGGTAAACGACTTCGGAATGATGATTTTATGGCTCAAATAGCTTCCTCAGGTGATTTGGGACTTAGGAGTGTGTTCATAATGTTGTTTTGATGTCCGTGTAGAATTAGGCTTGAATTGGTGAAAGTTAGTTTTTGGCGATTTCTGGCCGTCTGGGGAAAATAGACTATCGGGGTTGAAATGGAATTTCGCAAGTTGGAACAGGTTCATAATGTCATTTTGGATATACTTGCAAATTTTAGGTCATTCAAATGTGTTTTTGTTAGTGTCGGCATCATTGGCGGAATTTAGAAGTTTTAAAGTTCATAGGCTTGAATTTGATGTGATTTTGGTGTTTTTACATTGTTTTTGGTGTTTCAAAGGCTCGACTAAGTTGAATGAGTTTATGAGATATGTTGCTATGTTTCGTTGGGGCCCCGACGGCCTCGGGTGTGTTTCGGATGGTTAACGGACCAACTCTTGGCTTAAAAACTTGGAAGATTTTTGCGCGTGTGACTTTCTTGTTTCCTTCTATGCTATCCCGGGAGGATGCTTGCGATCGCGTAGGCCTAGCTGGGGATGGCAGGATTTTTGTTATATATGATTGTATAGTGGAGGTCGCGATCGCGTGGGTTAGAGGTTGTTGTGCAGTGCGATTGCGTGGTGTTGTTCGCGTTCGCACAGAGTTGAAGGGCGCGTGAGGGGGTTGAGCCGTTGTTCTTCGCGATGGCGTGGGTTTATGTCCTGCTGAATCGCGATCGCGTGTGTATGTATGCGATCGCATAGGGTAATTTTATGGGGCAGCAGACTTGTTCTTCGCGATCCCGTGGGAACACCCGCGATCGCAGTGAAGAAAGAGACCTGGGCAGACAGTTTTTATGTTCTAAACGGGGGTTTTTGGCCATAACTCAAAAGAACACTAGAGAGCTCAGAAGAAGGAGGAATTAGGCAAGATTTTCAGTAAGATTCTTGTGGTAAGTGTTCTTCAATCACTATTGGTTTAATTTCATGAATTAGTCTTGATTTTTACCATGCAATTTGAGGATTAAGTAGAAATTTAGGGAAAATGGGAGGGAGGATTGAAAATTTCTTTCAATGATTTGAGTGGGCAATTGAGGTCGGATTTTAGTAAATTTTGAGTGGGTAGACTCATGAGGGAATGGGGATTCTAGTTTTTTGATTTTTATTCAATTTCGAGGCGTGGGCCCATGGATCGGGTTTGGCCAATATCGGGAATTGTGCCAAAAATTGATAGTTTTCGATTGAGCCTTGTTCATTTAGCGAATATTGATGAGGTTAATCTAGTTTTGGTTAGATTCGGAGTAATCATGAGCCGATTAGAGGGGCAGGAGCATCACAGATTAGTATTTTTGCCCGGTTGAGGTAAGTAATGACTATAAATCTTCTCCTGAGGGTATGAAACCCCGAACTTCGTATTTCTCACTATTTTTAGAGTGTCGCACACGTCGAATGGCGAGTGTGTGGCGTGCACTGATTTTTTGGATTTCGGCTTGGTTTTCTCCACGGCAACTATTGAGTTGCGTATTTTACTCTAAATCATATGTTAAATTGTGTTCTAAAAACTATTGCTATATTTGGGTTGTAAGCCATGTTTGGGACCTTGCGCCGACTTGTTTAGACCCCTTAGGGGATTTTTACTGCTATTTCCTCACTGTGTTGATTTATGATTTACACTCAGTCATACTATGCTTAATTGCTTTCGAAACTCTGCCTTATTTACACTATTTGAGTTATAAAATGATGTTTTGGATCGAGTACCCTGTTTTAATGATAGCCCGAGGGGCTTTTGAGAGTTGCTGACTTAGTGAGGCCGAGGGCCTAATTGTGAGGATATGATATGCCACGAGGTTGCTTGATAATAGCGCTTGGGCTAAAGAGCCCCTCTAGGGTTTGTACACACCCCTTGTGATCGCAGGTACATACTGAGTGTGAGTGCCGAGTGCCGAGTACTAAGTGATTGGGAGGCATGAGTGACAGTAAGGTTGCCCGAGGGGCTGATACCGAGTGACTGTGAGGTAATCTGAGTGATGGTCTGCCCGAGGGGCGATTTATGATCATGTTTTTGCCCGAGGGGCTATTTATGATTTATTTTATTTTACACTAAACTCTTCGGGTATTTTTACTTCTCAAATTGTTGGAAAACACATTTTTCAAATGATTTTTACTGAAGTTAGCTTTTAAAGCATGTCAATTTCATATATATATGTATACACTGTTGGAAAGAAAGGTTGTGCTTATTGTGAACTGATGATTTGATCTTATGTGTTTTTTGCTGCATAGAATTGATTTGTTTTCATTAATACCTAGTTGGTGTACTGACATTACTCCCTGAACCCCTTTGTGCAGATACAGGTGTCGGTACTGAGCGTTAGTCATCTCTTTCCGTGCAGAGCCGGGTCGGGACATAGAGGTAGCTGTTCGGCGTCCTCAACATCTTTGTCTCCCTCTCTTATTTTGTACTTAGTTCTTCGTTCCGAGATTTTGTATTATGACAGTAGATTATTTGTATTATCCTTAGATGCTCATGACAAGGTGGCTCTGGATCTTGGGAATGGTTTTAGACTGTTTACTTGTTTGTTTTGCTTAACAAATTCAGTTATTTATATATGTTTATTAAATTTTGGAAATGTGTTGGAAATTTCAGGAAGAAACTGTAAATATGTTATTATTGGCTTGCCTAGTTCCACGATAGGTGCCATCACGGTCAGGTTAGGATTTTGGGGTCGTGACAAGTTGGTATCAGAGCCTAGGTTACATAAGACTCAACAGTCATGAGCAGGTTTAGTATGCCTAAATTTTGTACGAGTTTTGAGTATACATATTATTTGGTGTATACCTCTTTGTGAGTGTGGTTGGTGCATGTTGTATTTGTAGAACATGTCGAATTAGTAGAGTTTTTTATTACCTTATCCCAGTTGTGCACCTTTACTGTTTATATCCTTTATTCTCTAACTATTTTTTCTGGAATAGTTTTCTATGTATTATACTTGTTATTAAGCGGCACAGGTTCTGCAATGTGAGTATCTTTTGACTTAAAAATATCGTCACTACTTCTATGAGATTAATCAAGATACTTGCTAACTACATGAGGTCGGTTCTACTCACACTACACTTCATCACCTTGCGTGCAGATTCTTGGAGCTAAGCTGATGTGGATGGCGAAGGCAAGTGTCACGACCCAATTCTCGCTATAGGTAATGATGACGTCCAATGTCGCCATTAGGATAGCCAACAATGAACTATCTTCTGAATTATTTATTTTATTACCTTTGAAATCATTATATTTTATTAAATAAAGAAATTTATACATTAAAAATCATGGGTACATACATTATTAGTAAGATATAAAAGTAAAAGGTGACAATATTATACAAATCCATAAACATCTACCAGAATATCCCAGAACCCGGTGACACAATTGCATGAGCATCTACTAGAAAGTACAAAACAATTACAACACATGTCTGGAATGTAAAATAGATAGAATAACATAAATCAATATGATGGAGATTTTGTGTGTTGCGGGTCGTAACATGGGATGAAGCTCACCGTGAAGTCCTCTCAATAGTTGCACTCATGCGCCCAAATGACCACCAGAAATATACCTGCATAATAAGTGCAGAAGTGTAGCATGAGTAGGTAAATCAATGCGTACCCAGTAAATATCTAGCCTCGCCACGGAGCAGTAGTGACGAGGAGTCGATATCGACACTTACTAGTGGTCCAATAAATTAATATATTAAATTATAAATGCATAGGAAACACAACTGCAATAATAAGGTAAGAATTGTAACTAGCAAAATCCTCCAACATTATGACAACATAAATTTCTCAAATCTCATATGCTATATCAAAAGATACGAAATATCAAGTGCTATCTCAAATAGATAAGGAATACCATATAATTTCCAGGTCTCAATCTAAGAGAAATCTCACGAATATTCGGACCCATAGAGAAGAAACTTACCGAATTACGGGCCACGTGTTTGCAACAAAAGAACAGGAGCATAAAGTAAATATGACTTTTACCAAAAATCAAATATCTCACTAGACAACTCAAGGTAATCAAGATCTTCCTAACATAATTCTAAATCAATTTTCAACTATAAGTTCAAGTTATTAAAGTAACAAATTTAATTCAAAAAATACAAATGTTGCATGATAAAGTCCTAAACCTACCCTGACATAAACATGATGTTAGCTACAGACGGACTCTCGTCACCTCGTACGTACGTAGCACCCACAACTAGTAGAACATAATCATTTAACACCTACGGGTAGTTTTTCCATCACAAGGTTGGAAAATAGACTTACCTTTCTACGAAATTCGATAACCGGCTCCAACGCCTTTCTAACACCTCAAACCGATGCCAAACGATCCGAAACTATTCAAACAAGGTGCAAACAATTCAAAATATACTCCAATACTCATAATTTAGTAATTAGAAACAAATTCCCAACTCCTCACGAAAAGTCAACAAAGTCAACCCCCAGGCCCACGCATTCGAATTCTAAAAATTTTCAAAAAATTAATATTACTCGTAAGTTATATAGTAGGTATTTAGAAAATCATCCAATTTCGTACATGCATCGACCATCAAATAGAGGATTTACTATTTCATAAAATTGTGGGGCTCAAAACCCTAATTTCTATAATCCAAACACGGATAAAATGATAACCAACGAAACCAATCATGGGAAAACATCAAAATAAGGTTATATATATATCCCCTCTTTGAGACAAGGACAACGCTGCGAAAATTGCCTCAAACGGAGCTCTAGAAATCAAGATATGATTAAAATACTAAAATGCTCGGTCTGCCCATTTAAAACACTGTCCAGGTTATTTTTTTTTCTTCGCCTTAGCGGGACACCTTCTCATTTAAAAAGAGAAATTTTTTGCATTGGCCAGTTTACCCTGAAATCCTTCTTCGCGTTCGCGAAGAACAAAGGTTCGCACTAGAAACCGACACCCTTTACTGACACGAAAATGGGCATAACACTCTCATACGACCTCAATTACAATATAGATCAAATGGTTCAATGTAATCACAAATCAAAGGTTGTTTCTTAAATATAGTACCCTTTATGCCCTAAGAAACGACGTTGAAACATCAAATAAGAGCCAACACAACCCAAACACATCCGAAATACACCTGAGGCCCCCAGGACCCCGTCCAACCATACAAACCAGTCCCAAAACATAGAAAAAACCTACTAGAGGTCTCAAATCACACAAACAACATCAAAAAATGAATCACACGTAAATTCAAACCTAATGAACGAATGAACTTTTAAACTTCTAAAACTCATTTGCTGCAGAAACTTACACCAGCAGCCATTTGCTGCAATTTTCCAAGTTCAAGACTCCGCCAACCATCCGAAATAAATCCCGAGCCCCTCGGGGCCCCAACCAAACATACCAACACACCCAATAGAATTATTCAAACTTAGTCGAGCCTTCGAAACACCAAAAATAACATGAAAACACCAAAGTTACATCAAATTCAACCCTATGAACTTTAAAAGTTCTAAATTTCGCCAACGATGCCGAAACCAACCAGAAAACCTCTAATTGACCTGAAATTTTTCAAAAATATCCAAAATAACATTACGGACCTGTTCCATCTTCCGGAATACCATTCTGACCCCGATAGCCTACTTTTCACTGCCGATCGAAAATCGCCAAAAACTAATTTTCGCCAACTCAAGCCTAATTCTACACAGGACATCCAAACTCCATTCTAAACACGCTCCTAAGTCTCAAATCACCTAACGAAACCATCTGAGCCATAAAATCCGCATTTTGAGGTCGTTCACCAATAAGTCAACTCTCAGTTGACTTTCTCAACTATTAGGCTACCTTGAGAGACTAAATGCCTCAATTCTCACCATGACCACTCTGAACCCGAACCAACCGACCCAACACACATAAATGAAGTTGACCCACATAAAATGAAGCAGAAACGGGGGAAACAGAGCTAAACTCTCGGAACGACCGGCCGGGTCGTTACATCCTCTCCCACTTAAACATATGTTCGTCCTCGAACGTGCCAAGGGTTGTTCTCCAACCCCATCAAATTGTTACATAGCTTACCATGCACATACCGGGGTGGTCCCACGTTACCCTATCCCATATAGGTCCAATAGCACAATACTGTTGAAATTTCGAAATCCAATCCTCACCCCTAAACCCTAGAACCAAATTCCCACTTCTGAAATAATATACAAGATCAAAATTTCCATAACTATAAACTGAACAAGTCTGAACATGCTGAATCAAGCCATATATGCACCCCAGATGAAATCACATAATACATTGCATGACTCAAACACTCATACCGATAAATCTTTAACCACAATAACTGCTTAGAACAACCCAATACCGATACATAACCTCTTATAAAGAAATGCCTCACTCTAACACTTCCATATTCTGCCGATGATGAATGAAGAACATAGAACTAACAACAATTCGTCCAATCAGTTACACATGAAGCTCCCTCTTCCCAAACAGGAATTATAGCAGATTTCTAAGCCGACTCCCGATATTTATCCTTCCAACTATGCTGTAGAAAATTCTTAAAATATTCACTCTAGGTCCAATAACCTCTTCTCATCCATCACAACCACCCTGATGGCATGACACACGGATACAATTCCAAGCCAAAACGTGTGCATTTGGTGCACTTAATAGTAATTTCCCAATGTAATCAAATTATATAAAAGATCCACACAAGAGGACTATCCTTCCATTAACAATTACCATCACCATATCATACAAACATCCTGGCAGACACCGTAAAAATCAAAACACACGAATCTAATACCAAAGGTCATACCCCTACATAACTCCTCTACACTGCACGATCTCATCCAAATGTTGGTCCACTTGAAATACTTCAGGACAACTTGCCCAAAATCAATACCATTCGAAATTCGCCATCAAGTACTCAAAGTGCACTGCCATAACCATGGGGGAAATCGGACGATACCATGCCACCCTGAACAGAAGGTATATAACGAACACGTCTCAATCCCGCAACACCCAATTAATTACCTTACTCAAATCTAGCTATAAAACCCAATTAGAACCGCACCATATGTGCATATAACCAATAATCACCACTCCTCGCAACACCGAAGGGTAACTCATTGATCACTCTAGAACATGAATAAACTCAATCATAATCAAATGGTACATTCCTCAATAATAGAAATTTGGAGCCAACAATTCCGACCCGATGTAGAACACACACCTAATATTAGCCTTCGAGTGACCCTAAATTAACTCTCATCACCCACAAAAGATAGATAACTTACCGAGAAGTTCACAATGACGGAATCATGGTACATACGAACATCCAACTAGCTCGGCTCGCATCTTCATAGTTGACTACCACAAAATAACTTGTTTATGAGAACTCTCAGTCTCGAAGCCCATAAGCGTGCGGATTACAATATCGGATCTCAACTTCATCTCTTGGATGCATAACACATCCCAAATACTCACTCATTCCACAAGGGATACCCCTATAATTATTCCATTTACCAAGCAACCTTGAATATCAACAGTCGATCCAACAATAGGGTGCCGCGATACCAATGAAGTACCCTTAACTCAAACACGTTGCTCTTTCTGAAATGTATACCCTCGTCAAGTCACACCAATTAGTGATATCATCTACCTAGTCATATGAAATTGCCCATGATGCCTAAGAATTTATGACCATCATTCCAGAACCGAACCGTGACCTCACATATGCAAATCTCAACTCTACCCAACATACCGCACATGCCATGCCAACCTAGGAAAAATACGGGAACTCCGTGGTCCCTTCTAAGCCACAAGCAACTACAAACCCAACTAGCCAAGAACTTCCATTTGATCCCATTTAGAAGCAAATTCACTACACGTCAAAATAAAATATGCACCCTTAACCGCGGTAGAAACCATCAGGAACTATCCGAATCCCATTTGCACAACACCAAACCATCAAGACTGAATTATTCAAACTCAACCAATCTACGCAAGCCACCCAAATCAAAGAGCATTTCTAAGAAGCACCCGCAAAAACTCGTCACCTCATGAACACCGAAAGAACTAATTGTATCCCTTACCATGCCGATCCGAACTACAACCAAGTTGCCCTATTTACCCAAGTTTCTTCTGACTTACCTACCAATTGATACTTCTCCCTGCCGTAATACCACAATTTTCAACCAGACTCACCATACGCGACCCAAGCACAAAATCATACCGTATAAGGCTGATAAGCCGCCAAATACTCTCTCAAATATCCCCTAAAAGTACCACATTCAAAATACTTACCCTGAAAGGCTTCTTGCGAACCCAAAGCAATTACCTTCACCTTCTTAATACTGGTATGTACAATCCGTGATGATGTAGAAATGCCACAAGTCTTGACACCCTCTAACGTAAATCTCAATCACATAGACCAATTAGACAGAATCGATCTTGCCCGTTTGCACACCAACATACCAGGAAAGTAATCCACTCACTTGAAGCCACACGCAAATTCATACACTGCACACACTACACCTTTTACAATTTCCTCTAAATCATTCAATAGAACCCAATTACCCAACAGAGTACATTACAACCTATATCAAAGAGATTTCCATTACTCGTGACATTCCGAGACCCCACACCTGCAAGTCATAACCGATTTACCAATATACCTCAAACTGAAACCAATACCACACATAATCCTACAATCAGCTTATCATTAACAGACTCCCCCCCTTGGCTCAAAGCCAACGATTGAGACAAACAATAACTCACAATGCCCATAATAACACCACCCATCTAATAGCTCAAGTCATCTGCAAATCTCGCATTCACTAGTGCAATAGTCACGCCCACTTCCAAGAGCGATCTAAACTCCAATTACAACATATGTCATTTAACAGGTAGAAGAGAACTTATTATAGAACTACATAACGACCACACACCCTAGGACAACCCACAAGAGATACCCCTGCCCGCTTAGCCCCAACTGATATCTCTCCATACACTTCTGAAGACCATAACTATCACGCAGTCACTACAGCTTCCTGCATCTGAACACAAAAAAAATGCCTACCCTCGAGGCATCACCATACGCGATAAAAACTTGAAGTTGATGGTAGAACTAACACTGGAGCGGTGGTCACAGAAATCCCGAGCTTCTGGAAGCTTTAACCACACGTCTGACCACATGGATACCCTCACTAGACACCACGTGTCCCAAGAATGCTATTGAACTAAGCCAAAATTCACCATTAGAGAATTGACATAGAGCATTTCCTCCCTGAATCCTTATAACACCATCCTCAGATACTGAGTATGCTACTCGTGGCTACGCGAATATGCCAAGACGCCATCAATAAATACAATATAAAGGAGGGGTAATACGGCTGGAATACACCGTTAATCAAATATATGAATGCTACTGGGGAAATGATCAGCGCCGAAGACATCACCAGAAACATATAACTCAACAGAAAGTTCCGCCTCACTCCACAACTGCACAACATGAGAGGTCTTCTAACATACTCACCACTCAAGGCCATATACAAAATCGAGACGGAAATCAAACACTCAATAAATCCTACCACATTTCCAGCCAACCATTTTGTCACAAATCTCAGTCTGAACACATCTAACCATCAAATCACACCCACCATATAGGCATCTAGTCACCAACTCTTATCAATAAGAACACTAACGGACATATAAGTCCCCAAATACATGTGCCCACACAACGAAAATCTCAGCAATCAAGCCACAGAATGAATCTGGCCTCAAGTCCTCCAGACTGGCTCATTAACAACATGCCAAAATCACATCTCATCCTTGGAAGCCATAATCCATTGATGCACAGCTGATACCAAGCGCTCTCATGCGTGTTCGAATACATGGAAGGAAATCAAGAGTTACGCTCTTGGCTGGATACAATGGATTCGCACATCAAGAATTTAAGAATGTGAGGTTTTCCTAAGGGTTCCGCAGCCTCTCGAAGATAAGTACAGACGTCTCTGTACCGATCCACAAGACTCTACTATACTTGCTCATGACCGGTGAGTCCTATGTAACGTAGCGCTCTGATACCAAACTGTCACGACCCCAAATCTAAGCCAGTCGTGATGGCGCCTATCGTGGAAATAGGCCAGCCAAAACTACACTCAATCATAATAAGCTTCCATTTACATCTTTACTATACTAATAACCCATAAAAGTTTCCTTTAAACATTTATAAAACAGTTAAAGTTGTACTGAATATTAAACACAACCCCCGAGAATCTGGAGTCATTGGTCATGAGAATTTGCATAAATTATACAACTCAAAAGAAAATAAACTCTATAATAGTAAGCAGGAGAGGGAGCAGGTTTGCGGACGCATGCAGCTACCTCGCAAACCTCTGAGAGTCTCTGGAACAGATAGACAGCTCACCCTACCCTAACACCTAGATCTGCACACAAGGTGCAGAGAGTACTGTGAGTACACCAACTCAGTAGTAATTAATATAAATTAGGTTTGAGCAGCAAGAAACACATAAAATCAATTCATCAATTCACAATAAGAACATCCTTTCTTCCCAACAATGTATGCGTTAAATTATCACGCTTTAAAATCCAATTTCACTAAAAATCATTTGGAAATATACTTGCCAATAGTTTCAACATAACTTTCAAGAAGTTTAGTCTAAAAATGCTGAAAATCATAAAAAGGCCCCTCGGGCAAAACATATTTCGTAAGTTCAGAGTGAAAGTAGTAAAATCATAAGTAGCCTCTCGGGAAAAACTTGTATCATAATCAGCCCCTCGGGCATGACTCACCATCACTCTTAATCAGTCACTCAGCACTTCACAGTCACTCAGCACCTCATAGTCACTCAGCACCTCACAGTTGTCACTCGGCACTCGGTGTGCTCACTGGGGGTGTGTCTGGAGGGGCTCCTTTAGCCCAAGCGCTAATATCAATCCACCTCGTGACGTATCATATCCTCACAATCAGACCCTCGGCCTCACTCAGTAGAACTTATCAAAAATCCCCTCGGGCGAATCAGTAAAATAGGGTACTCGACCCAAAACATTCTTTTTAAATCTCAAGTAGTGTAAATCAGGATGAGTTTCAAAAACAGTAAGCACAATATGACTGAGTTAAATCATCAATAAATAGTGAGGAAAACAACAGTAAAAAACCCCCAAAGGGGTCTAAATAGATCGGCACGAGGCCCCAAACACGTCTTAAAGCCCAAATATTTCAACAATCTTTAGAACATAATTTAACCTAAGGTTTTGAGTACAATATGCAACTCATTAGTTGCCGCGGAGAGGACCTAGTCCAATCCAAAAATCAGTGCACGCCACATACTCGTCATCCGACAATTGTGCCATTCAAAAATCAATGAGTAAATATGTAGTCTGGGGTTTCATACCCTCAGGAAAAGATTTATAACCATAGTTACCTCTACCGGCCAAAATACTAGACTGCTATACTCTTGCCCTCAAATTAGCTCCCGATTGCTCCTAATATAGCCAAAACCAGTTTAACATCATTAATATACACTAAAGGAACACAACCTAATCCAAAACTATCAAATTATACAAGAATCTCGAAATTTGGCCAAACCCGAGCCATGGGCCCACGTCTCGGAATTCGATAAATTTTACATCACTAGAAACCTCGTCCTCCCACAATTCTACACATACCAAAAACATCACAATCGGACCACAATTGCCTACCCAAATTGCTAAAAGAATTTTCCAATCCTCCACCCATTCTTCCCAACCTTTACCTACTTTAATCGTTCAATTTACAAGCCTAATCATAACAAATTAGCATAGAAACGACTTTAATAACTTCGGAACTTACCTCCATTGAAGACCCACAAATTTTCTCTTAAATTTGCCTTCAAAAGAGATCCAACTGCATGCAACAATGGTGAAATTAATAAAATTTCAAGGAGGCCTCTTTTACACTGTTTTGCCCAAAAATCTGCACCTGCGGACCCGCACCTACGGTCCCAGGCGCGCACCTGCGCAATACCACCGACAGACCAATTCACGCACCTGCGGCCACTCCTCTGCACATGCGCCTTCGTAGGTGCGGCCATCTCTTAGCACTTGCGGATTCCCCTTGCCTAGCCTCCTTTCGCACCTGCGGCTACCCTTCTACAGGTGCGGCCAACACCAGAAACTTACACCAGCAGCCATTTGCTGCAATTTTCCAAGTTCAAGACTCCGCTAACCATCCGAAATAAATCTCAAGCCCCTCGAGGCCCCAACCAAACATACAAACACACCCAATAGAATTGTTCAAACTTAGTCGAGCCTTCGAAACACCAAAAACAAAATGAAAACACCACAATTACATCAAATTCAACCCTATGAACTTTAAAACTTCAAAATTTCGCCAACGACGCCGAAACCAACCAAAACACCTCGGATTGACCTAAAATTTTGCATACATACCCAAAAATGACATTATCGACCTATTCTAACTTCCGAAATTCTATTCCGACCCTGATAATATATTTTCCACTGCCGACCAGAAATCGCCAAAAACTAACTTTCGCCAACTCAAAACTAATTCTACATCGAACACCATAACTCAATTCCAAACACACTTTTCAGTCCCATATCATCTAACAAAACCTTTCGAGCCATAAAATCCACATTCTGAGGTCGTTCACCAATGAGTCAACTCTCAATTAACTTTCTAAACTATTAGGCTACCCTGAGACTCTAAATGCCTCAATTATCACCATGACCACTCTGAACCCGAACCAACCGACCCAACACGCATAAATGAATTTGAACCACATAAAATGGAGCAGAAATGGGGGAAACGGAGCTAAACTCTCAGAACGACCGGTCGGGTCATTACATCAGGAGACCTTGGCTTAGATTTTGACGGCTTGTACCACCCTTGCTTAGGCAGTTGCCGCTACTTCTCAANTGCTCCAGTTCATGACTTCTTGGTGCTAGCTATGCCAGATGATGCGCAGTGTATTCTGGAGAGGTTTAGTAGACTACAGCCTCCGACATTCAGTGGTGCTGAGGGCGAGGATGCCCAGGGTTTTCTAGATATGTGCTAGAGGATGCTGCGTACTGGTGGGATTTTGGAGAACAGTGGGGTATTATTTTCTATATTTTAGTTTTATGGTGTTGCTTTCACTTGGTGGGAGTCTCTTGAGAGGCGTAGGCCTGTTGGTTTAGCACCCCTTACCTGGCAGCAGTTCTCCACTATCTTCTTATAGAAGTATGTACCCCAGTCTGACAGGGAGAAGCATCACAGGCTTTTTGAGCAGCTACGTCATGGAGAGCTATCAGTGATGCAGTACGAGATGCGGTTTTTGGAGTTGGCTCGTCATGCCACCGAGTTGGTCCCTATTGTTAGGGAGAGGATTAGGAGGTCTATAGATGGCCTTTCTTCTCAGGTCTGCCTTTTCATGACCTGGGAGAGAGTACTAGATGCTACATTCGAGCAGGTTGTTGTTATTGCTCGAGATATTGAGTCGGTTCGCCGCTAGGAGCGGGTAAAGAGGGAGCCAAGAGGCCTCGTGGATCGGGTGGTTCTAGGGGTTCTCCTTCTAGGGAACAGTTTCAGCATGGTAGAGGCCGTTCATCTAGGACTCCTCGGTCAGGCCGCCCAGCCTATAGTGGTAAATCTTTGGGGCATGGTCCCCGCATTTTTCAGTTAAGACATTCTTCACTCGATGCCCTTCCAGCACAGAGCACTACTCAAACACCATCAGCTCATGCTTCTTCTATGCATGGTTCTCCTAGTATCCATTCTAGTGCCAGGGGTTCATTTCAGTCCCAGTCTCCAACTCTAGGGAGCTGTTATGAGTGTGGAGATTTCGGGCATATGAGGAGGCAGTGTCCTCATCTTCTTGGAGGTCCATCTCAGTTGAGGAGCCAGCCTTCGACTTCAGCTTCTATTACTTCACCACCCACCCAGGCAGCCAGGGGTGGTAGTTAGTCAGTTAAAGGCCGCCCTAGAGGGGGAGGTCGAGCAGGTGGAGGTCAGGCCCGTATGTATGCCTTTCCAGCCAGGCCAGATGTTATGGCCTCCGATGCACTGATCGCAGGTATTGTCTCAGTCTGTTGCAAGGATGCTTTTGCTTTATTTGACCCAAATCCACATATTCCTATGTTTCTTCATATTTTTCCCATTTTCTGGATATGCCCTATGAGTCTTTAGTTACATCTGTTCATGTGTCGACTCCGGTAGGCGATATTATTATTGTGGACCATGTGTTTCGGTCGTCTGTGATATCTATTGGGGGTCTGGAGACTTGAGTGTTCTTTATTGTCACGCTAACACCGTGACCTTGGCTATGCCCGGATGTCCGAGGGTTGAGCGAAGAGGTTCTTCTGATTATGTGCCTAGTAGGGAGATTTCCTACCTGAAGGCTCAGGTTATGTTTGAGAAGGGTTGTTTATCGTATCTGGCTTTTATGATGGATGTCACTGGTGAGGCTCCCTCTATTGATTCAGTTCTTGTGGTCCGTGACTTTCCGGACGTGATTCCTGCAGACCAGCCAAGCATGTCACCTAATAGAGACATTGATTTTGGTATCAACCTAGTGCCAGGAACTCAACCTATTTCTATTCCACCTTATCATATGGCACCAGCAGAGCTAAAGAAATTAAAGGAGCAACTTCTGGAACTCCTACATAAGGGGTTCATTCGGCCTAGTGTGTCACCTTGGGGTGCACAAGTGTTGTTTGTAAAGAAGAAGGATGGTTATATACGTATGTGTATTGATTATCGGCAGCTGAACAGGGTTATGGTGAAGAATCGGTATCCCTTGCCTCGTATAGATGGCTTGTTTGATCAATTGCAGAGTGCCAGGGTATTTTTCAAGATTGACTTACATTTCGGCTATCAGCAGTTGAAGATTCGGGGGCCAGACATCCCGAAGACTGCTTTTAGGATTAGATATGGTCATTATGAGTTTCTGGTTATGTCATTCGGGCTGACTAATGCCCGAGAAACCTTTATGCACTTGATGCACAGTGTATTCCGGCCTTATCTAGATTCTTTCGTCATCATGTTCATTGATGATATCTTGGTGTATTCCCGATCTCGGGAGGATCATGAGCAGCTTTTGAGATTTGTGCTTCAGACCTTGAGAGAGATGAGATTGTATGCAAAATTCTCGAAGTGTGAGTTCTGGACCTTTTCAAAATTTTGGGCACGTGGTGTCCAGTGAGGGTATTCAGGTTGATCTGAAGAAGGTAAAGGCGGTGTAGAGTTGGCCTAGACCATCATCAACTACTGAGATTCGCAGTTTCCTTTGTTTGGAAGGGTACTATTGCCGTTTCGTTGAGGGATTCTCATCTATTGCAGCACCTATGACTAGAATGACCTAGAAAGGTGCTCAGTTCAGGTGGACTGAGGTGTGTGAAGGGAGCTTTCAGAAGCTCAAGTCAGCTTTTACTATAGTTCCGGTATTAATTTTGCCTACGGGTTCAGGTTCTTATACAGTTTACTGTGATGCCTCGAGAGTTGGTCTTGGAGCGGTTTTGATGCAGGACAATAGGGCGATTGCCTACACGTCCAGACAGTTGAAGGTGCACGAGAAGAATTATCCAGTGCACGATCTTGAGCTAACATCTATTGTTCACGCCTTGAAGATTTGGTGCCATTTTTTGTATAGAGCGCATTGTGAGATTTTCACTGATCACTGTAGTTTGCATCATCTGCTTAAGTAGAAGGATCTGAATTAGCGCCAGAGGAGGTGGTTGGAGCTTCTCAAGGACTATGACCTCATTATTTTATATCATACGGGGAAGGCCAATGTAGTGGCCGATGCCCTCAGTCGCTGAGCGGAGAGTTTGGGGAGTTTAGACTACCTTCCAGTAGCAGAGCGACTTTTAGTGGTCTGTTGGTGCGCAGAGCAGAGAGCACACCGGGTATTGGCTTGTGTAGCCTCCAGGTCTTCTCTTTATGATAAGATCAGAGCACACCGGTGTGATGATCCACACTTGCTTGTTCTTCCGGACAGGGTCCATCGCGGTGATGCCAGGGATGTAGTTATTGGTGATGATGGGGTCATGAGGATGCAGGGACGGATTTGCGAGCACATTGTGGATGGGCTTCGAGATTTGATTCTAGTAGAGGCCCATAACACATGGTATTCCATCCATCCGGGTGCCACGAATATGTATGAAGATCTGCGACAGCATTATTGGTGGAGGCGAATGAAGAGGGATATTGTTGCGTTTGTGGCTCGGTGTCTCAACTATCAGCATGTCAAGTATGAGCATCAGAGGCCAGGTAGGATGCTTCAGAGATTTGATATTCTAGAGTGGAAGTGGGAGCGGATCACCATGGACGTCGTTGTTGGGCTCCCACGGACTTCGAGGAGGTTTGATGCTATATAGTTTATTCTGGATCGGCTGACCAAGTCCGTGCACTTGATTCCTGTTTGTACTACTTATTCCTTAGAGCGGTTAGCTGAGATTTATATCAGGGAGATAGTCCGATTGCATGGGGTTCCAGTTTCTATCATTTCTGACAGAGGTACTCAGTTCACATCTCAGTTTTGGAGAGCCATACAGAGAGAGTTGGGTATTCAGGTTGAGTTGAGCACAACATTTCATCCTCAAACAGACGGACAATCGGAGCATACAATTTAAACTTTGGAGGATTGGTTGCGTGCATGTGTCATTGATTTTTAGGGTTCATGACACCAATTTCTGCCACTCTCGGCGTTTGCATATAATAATAGTTATCGGTCGAGTATCCAGATGGCTCCGTATGAGGCTTTATATTGTAGGAGTTGCAGATCTCCGATTGGTTGGTTTGACCCGGGCGAGGCTAGGCTATTGGGCATAGACCTGGTTCAGGATGCATTGGGTAAGGTGATGTTGATTCAGGAGCGGCTTCGCACAGCAGTCTAAGCAGAAGAGTTATGCGGACCGGAAGGTTTGAGATGTGTCTTTCATGGTTGGGAGAAGGTACTGCTGAAGGTGTCACCGATTAAGGGTGTTATGAGATTCGGAAAGAGGGGAAAGCCGAGTCCCCGATTTATTGGTCCTTTGAGGTGCTTAAGAGGGTTGGGGAGGTGGATTATAGACTTTCCTTGCCTCCCAGCTTATCGAGTATTAATTCGGTGTTCCATGTGTCGATGCTCCGTAAGTATATTGGTGACCCGTCTCATGTTTTGGACTTCAACACGGTTCAACTCGGGGGTGATATGTCATACGAGATAGAGCCAGTGGCTATTTTGGGTCGTCAAGTTGACGGTTGAGGTCTAAGGATATAGCTTCAGTGAAGGTTCAGTGGAGAGGACAGTCGGTGGAGGATGCCACATGGGAGATCGAGCGGGATATGCGGGATATCCTCACTTATTCGAGATCCAAGTATGTTTCTAGACCCGTACGAGGACGAACGTTTGTTTAAGAGGGGGAGGATGTAACGACCCGACCGGTCGTTTCATGAGATTAGCCCTGTTTTCCACATTTATGCTTTATCATATATTGCTTAGCCTGTTTATGTAGTGTTGGGTCAGATGGTTTGAGTTCGGAGTGGTCGTGGTGAGAACAGAGGCACTTAGTCTTTTAAAATAGCCTAAAAGTTGAAAAGTAAAACATAAAGTTGACTTATTGGTAAATGACCTCAAAATACAGATTTTATGGCTCAGATAGCTTCTTTAGGTGATTTGGGACTTAGGAGTGTGTTCGGAATGAAGTTTGGATGTCCGATGTAGAATTAGGCTTGAATTGGCGAAAGTTAGTTTTTGGCGATTTCCGGTCGGCATTGGAAAATATGCTATATGGGTCAGAATAGAATTCTCACCGTTAGAGCAGGTTCATATTGTTATTTTGGATATGTGTGCAAAATTTCAGGTCAATCGGACGTATTTGTTTGGTTTTGGCATCGTTGGGAAAATTTACAAGTTTCAAAGTTCATATGCTTGAATTTGATGTGATTTTGGTGTTTTCTTGTTGTTTTTGGTGTTTTGAAGGTTCGAATCTGTTTGAATGATGTTATGGGGTGTGTTGGTAGGATTGGTTGAGGTCCCGGGGGCCTCGGGTGTATTACGGATACTCAAACGGGCACTTTTTGGCCTTAAGAAATCTGCTATTTTCTGGTGTTTTAGTAGCAGTGGTTTCTTCACTGTGATCGTGTGGATTCATCCGCGATCGCGTAGAGTAAAAGAGCGGGGCAGGAATTTTTGTTCTATGCGATAGCGTGGTTAGGATTGCGATCACATAAGTTGGTCGAGTAAAGTTGTGCGACCGTGTAGGTGTTGGTGCGATCGCGTAGAGGTTCTGAGGCGCGTGTGTGGGGTGGAGAGTTGTTCTATGCGATTGTATGTAGTGGTATGCAATCGCATTTAGTTGGCTGGTCTGTGCATCGCGATTGCGTGGCTAGAGTCACGATCGCACTGAAGGGATTTTAAGTGCTGGGCAGAATGTTTTAAAGCCCATTCTTGCAAAATTTTTCATCATTTTCCCCCATTGTCAAGCGGGTTGAGAGATAATTGAGAGGGTTTGAATAAGAAATTAAAGGAGCTCTCTTGGAGGTAAGGTTTCCATTTTCATAACTCGTTTCTATATCGTTTTCTATGTAATTAACCCGGAAATTGTTGAAATTAAACCCAATTTGGGGAAGAAAGGTGCATGGAATTTGGAATTTTCTTTTGAGGATTTGAGTGGGGAATTGTTGTCCGATTTTAGTGTTCTTGGTATGTATAGAATCGTTGGAGGACGAGTATTCTAGTGATGTAAGTTTTATCAAATTCTGAGACGTGGGCTCAGGGCTCGGGTTTGGCCAAATTTCGAGAATTGTGTTAAAATTTGTATCTTTTGATTGGGTTTTTTTCCGTTAGCATATATTGATGATGCTAATATGGTTTTGGTTTGATTCGGAGCATTTGGGAGCCAATTCGTGGGGAAAGCGCATCGCGGAGTAACTTTTGGTTTGTTTGAGGTAAGCAACGTTGTAACTCTAAACCTAAAGGTATGACACCCCGTTATCTGTTATTATGTTGATAAATGAGGTGACGATCGTGGGGGTGTGCACTGATAGGGACTGTGACTTGGTCTGTTCTGTAGCGACTATTAAGCCACGTATTCGATTTGAAACCTTACGACATGTCTTGTTGCTTGTGTCGATCTGTTTAGACCCTCAAGGGTATTTTCCATGTTTGGGGCCTTGTACCGACCTATTTAGACCCTCAGGTGGTACTTTTACACTATTGTACCACTTTCATGTTAGTAAATTGTAAACTCAGTCATGTTTCCTACTTGCTGTCATTTTCAATGTTATCACACTTCTTTGAAAACTCTGAAAAGTATTTAGGGCTGAGTCCCATGGGTTGGGATAAATTGCCCAAGTGGCTTGTGAGGGTGACTGAGTCAGGCCGAGAGCCGAGTATGTGAGGATAGTTATGGGACGAGCTGCACGCCGCATCAATATATATGTTATATATTATATATGGGTCGAGCTTCACGCAGCAACAATATAGATTATATGGATACGGATCGGGCTGCATGCCGCAACAATATATGTTATATATGGATCGGCCTGCACACTGCAGCAATATACATATTGGATCGGGCTGCCCGCCACAACAAATATAGCACTTGGGCTGAAGGAGACACTTTAGGAGGCTATACACCCTCAGCGAGCGCAGTCGACTAATATATGGATCGGGCTGCACGCCGTAGTATAAGTATATGTTATATATATGGATCGGGTTGCACGCCACAGCAGTATATATATATATATATATATATATATATATATATATATATATATATATATATATATATATATATATATATATATATATATATATATGTATGTAGTGGAGCAGACTGCCCGCCGCAACAGTTTTGTGTGTTAATGGTACTTACTGAGTACGAGTGTTAACTGAGAGCATGAGATACCGATAGTGGAGTCACGAGTGACTGAAAGGCATTCCCGAGAGGCTTTATTGTGAGTGATTGTGCCCGCGGGGCTTATATTTCATGAAAATACTGTTTTCACTCTTATTTACACTGAGCCCCTGCTAATAAATGTTGGACAGATGTTTTCATACAAGATTTTTAAATGTAAACCGTAGATTTCATGAAATATTCGGAATAGTAGATTGTTGATTTGATTTATTCATTTCCACTGTTATTCACTATATGTACTTACATGGTTTAAATTGCTCGTCACTACACTCAAGTTTTTAGTTACATTGATTACTTACTGAGTTGGCGTACTCACGTTACTCCCTGCACCTCTGTGTGCAGATCCAGGTACCGGACCATCTCACTAGTTGATTTCCGGACGAGCTTGGAGTTGTTCGAGGATTGAGGTAGCTGCTCAGCGTCCCCAGCTCACCTTCTTTCCTTCCCTCAGTTTATAGTTTCTTTTGGTCTTTTGTACCTCAGACTTTTGTTGTAGCAAGTCACTGTTGTACAATGTATTTTCAGTCGTAGATGCTCAAAATATTTGACTCCAGGTTTTGGGGAAGTGTGTATTTTGTTTCTATCTCTTTCTGATATTTTTAAAATTTGGGGAATTTGATATATATGTTGATAGTCTGAAATGGTTGGCTAGCCTAGTTCCATGATATGCGCCATCACGGTCAGCTTAGGATTTCGGGTCGTGAAAAAAATGATACTGCGAAACTAATACTAATATCTAGCTAACCAGGTTTTGGAGTCACAAGTCACGAACTACTAAGACTTACTTCAAGTATTTGAATGAAAGAAAATATATACCTATTTTTGAACTAGATAATACATCAACTGAATATTAGTGAAGAGACTCCAGGAATCTGCGGACATCAGCGTATCTACCTCGTGTCTCCGTGCCGAAGTGTCAGTTCTAACTCAAACTCAGCTCAGACCTAAATCTGGATCTGCACAAGAAATGCAGAGTGCAGTATCAGCACAACCGACCCTATGTACTAGTAAGTGTCGAGCCTACCCTTGGCGAAGTAGTGACGAGGCTAGGATAAGACAGCACATAAGAACCTAGACATATATAATCATGCCATTTGATGTAACAACAATTAAAGAAGTAATACATCAATTAATAGGAAAGGTACATTGTCACGACCCAATTCCTCCCCCCCCCCCCCGTTGGGTATCATGATAACACCTAGTCTTAGGGACAAGGTGAGCCTAACTCATTGAATAAAAACAATACTAAAGAAAAACTAACAGTCTCGACATATAATCTTTGCAAACATTTACAATTTTCCAAAACCGATAGTACAAGTCATAAGCTCTACAGAGTTTACTACAACTTCGAAATACAACTGTTTGGAAATGAGAAGAACAATTCAAGTAGGAAGGTGACTCCGAAGCCCGCGAACTTAGCAGCAGGTTTACCTTGAGTCTCCCCGGCAATCCCATGTAGCTACTAACAGTAAAATACCTTGATTTGCACAAAAAACGTGCAAAAGTGTAGTATGAGCATGCCACAGCGCTGCCTAGTAAGTACCAAGACTAACCTCGGTGAAGTAGTGACGAGGACTAGTCAAGACACCCACTGGTCTAATAAACTAAACAGGCATAAGTAGAGAAATAACGGAAACGTAACATCTATCTAATATCTACACGATATGGATAATAACATAACAACTACAATAAGGACGGAAAAATAGCAAGTACAAATGGAACACCAAAATAATAAACCGAAGGATGGACGGGAACACAAACCAAATCCGGGAATGGGGATATAGTAAGGGCAAGTAGTAACTCCGGACTGCAATAGTTTCCACATTAGACCTTAGCCAACAACCCCAATAAATTGGTCAACATCTTCAAATGTAAACTTTCACCCGCAAGTTTTATATTGGAAACTTTAAAATATAATCCTTTTAAATAAAAAATTCTTTTGAGATATACTTCCTTCGAATATAAACTTTGCATATAGAAAACCTACAAACGTAGTTCTTTCAAAATAAATATTTTTCAAATATACTTTTCCAAATAAATGTCTCCCAAACAAAGTTTTCTTTAAGATAAATACTTTTCGAATATATTTTCAAATAAATGTCTTTCAAACATAGTTCCCTTAAGAGAAATACTTTCCATATATACCCTTTCAAATAAATATCTTACAAAAATAGTTTCTTCAAGATAAATCTACCGGGATCTCGTCCCATAGTTCCGAATTTATCATGCAGTACAGGGGGATCTCTCGGAATACGACAGTAGTCCCAAAATAAATATGCAGGGTTGGGGGATCTCCCGAAATACGTCCGTAGACCCAAAATAAATATGCAGCACAAGGGGATCTCCTGGAATACGTGTGTAGTCCCAATTTAAATATGCAGTACAGGGGGACCTCCCGGAATTCGTCCGTAGTCCCAATTCAAATATGCAGTACATGGGGGTCTCTCGGAATACGCTTGTAGTCCCAATTTAAATATACAGTGCAACCAATAAGGACAACAATTGTAGCGTGGCAGAAAACTCGTACATCACCACAACAAGTACAAAGCAACGATGACAATAATACAAAGTACGACAAGTAAATCAATACAAGAACTACAAATCACAAAGAAACAGTAGCACTCCCTTACAAGGAATAATCACAGTAAGGAATGCTAAGTGTAAAGAGAACAGCTTGACTAGGGAAAAACAAGACGAAGCAGCCAATCGACAATATTTAAGTCAACAATAAGAAGCCAACACAAGTCAAATAATTCCAAGTAAGGACAAGTCGACTATGATATAAATTATCTAAATTCCTTATGAGGTTGAGCACTTATGAGAGATATTCAACAATTCAAATAAGGGTAAACAACAAAAGATAATCGTAATACCAACTAAGGCTAAACACTTGTATGATGAGATAATACTAATTTCAATTAAATAGGCAATTTATGAAAAATATAGCATGATAGTAGAAGAGGTAAAAACTTTAGTTAAGTTAATTAGGAGCCAAATAGGCAATAGAGTGAATCTAAAAGCCAGTAAATCTAATTTAAGCAGGTAGAGATGAAACTAGTAATGAGGAACTCAGTCTTAAAAAAATACAACTTCATACACAAGGAATATACGGACCTAAGAACCCTAAAAGGTCAACCTTCTAAAAATAAGTCCGAGCACGCACTCGTCAATTAGCATACACGGACTACAGTCAACATATTAGACTCAAATCATAAGGGGTAATTCCCCCATACAAGGATAGGCAAGATACTTACCTCAAAGAAGACAACCTGGTACTCTAAAATAGACTTCTCGGGTGAAAAGGCCTCCGGACGGCTCAAAACCAACTAGAACAACTTCAAAATACACATAAAACTTGTAAAGAACTATTCCGGATAATATTATACTCAAATCCGAAGGGGTGAAACCCTAGATTTTGGAATATATTCTATCTGTCCAGATTTTTGTGCATCGCGATCGCGTGTGAAAAGATGCAATCACGTAGAAGAAAATAGGTACTAGTCCAAAATGTGTTACACAATCGCGGAAGGACTTATGTGATCGCGTGAGGAGTCGAGCGAATGCGTTGTACAAACGGCAGGACCTTACGCAAACGTGTGGTACATAATGCGCATGCGAAGAAGAAATCACGAACAACCCTCATCCCCTAATTTCTACTATGCGAATGAGAGGGAGGGGATGCGAACGCGAAGAGGAAGGAATCAGACTACTGCGATCACAGATGAGTGCATGCGAACACGATGAAGGAAAACTGTTAGCCACAAATAATTTTTCGCAATCACGTCTATACCTATGATCGCATAGAAGGAAACACTAGAAGACAGAACATTAGTTCAAAAATAGGGAAAAATAACCCGCAGCCCATCCGAAATACACCCGAGGCCCTTGAGACCCTGTCTAAATACACAGACAAGCCATATAACCTAACACGGACTCGCTAGAAGTCTTGAATCACATCAAACAATGCTGAAACGAGGAATCACACAATAGATCGAACGAATGAACTTTCAAAACTTCAAACTTCTAAACTCGTGTCGAAACCTATCAATTCAATCTGGAATGATGCCAAATTTTGCAGACAAGTCCCAATTGACATCTCGAAGCTACTCCAACTCTGGGAATTGCATTCTGACCCTGATATCACAAAGAGTTAACTGTGGTCAAACTCCTCCATTTCCAAACTTTAAATATTTTTCGAACTTTCGCCAAATTGCCTCAAATTAATCTACGGACCCCCAAATCCAATTCCGGACACGCGCCTAAGTCCAAAATCACCATACGAAGCTGTTGACATTGACCAAAACTCATTTCGGAGCCGTTTACGCAAAAGTCAAAATTCTGGTAAAATTCTATCGCTCAAGGTTCAAAAACTAAAATCCTTCTTTCAATTGGACTCCGGATCATCCGGTAGTTGAATTCAACCATGCACACAAGTCGATATACATAATATGAAGTTGTTCAAGACCTTTCACCGCTGAACGGATCTTAAGTTCTCAAAACAACCTGTCGGTTCGTTACATTCTCTCCCTCTTAAAACAAATGTTCATCCTCGAACGTGCCAAGAATCGCCTCAAAACCTCCAAGTCACTGAAGGCGCACTTCCAACATACATTTTCAGGTGATCCCACATCATCCGAACCTACATCATCCTGACGACACCATCTTAACTACAGTTTAGCCTTTCTACTAACACCGGTAAGCCTTATAGCCAAAACTCTCACCTTTCATTCATTTCCAAAAGACCTGATTCTAAATTCACACCTGGCATCAATCCCAACCAGCTACAACAACTCACACCTACACCCACAAGGTATGACCACACAACCTAATGCACCACAAATAGGCCCAAAGAAAACACTTGTGATCACAATAGCTGCCCGAAATCAGCTCAGCACTGACAATTAGCCTCACATCTGAAAGAACTTTGTCTCAACCTCCATAACGCTAAAAATGATGCAAGAAACACAAAGCCCTCATAATTAAACACCTGAATCACCAAGCCACGACTAACACCACCGGGCACATACCCCGCAAGCTAAAACTCAAGAAGCACATAACGAAAATGACTGAACATGAAAAGAGAAACACATATCGAAACTATCAAACAAGCCCGACAGGCGCCACCCTCTATCAGCACTAACCCAGAACCAATATAACAAGGAAATAATGAAAAAACTAAACAAATCATAAGGATCCCATCCTAATATAAATTCCACCGCGGTACTCAGCCTGGTCCAAACATGTCGAATCACAAAAGATCACGATGGTCTTGCCCTCTACTCTAAATCACATACCGAATATATATCATATCAATTTAAATATCCTAATAACTCAGCTCTGCCATTTAAATCATCGCTCACTTAACTTTCATCTCGATAGAGTATCAAATCACAGCTTGTAAGCAAAACACCTAAGAAAAATCACATCAAGCCTACCATGACGATAACAAGGACTCATTTCTAGTTTCACCCCTCTCAATGATGAATGAAAACAATGATAGACCGTAGCTACCACTCATAGAATATTCAAATAGGAGCAACACAAAAATAAAGTGCAAAGCATGAAATTCACTCATAAAAGAAATAACAATTGAGGAAATTCGTCCCGACCAACAGAGCTATAATGAAATACAGATAGTTCCCCTCTATTACAAATCCAAACATACTTGTATGATAACATCTGGCACAATGGCCTCCAGCCCACTATATGAAACCCATCCACGGCTCGGGCCTCCCCATCTTGGGCACCCTCTACTCACCTGAATACCATGTTGTGGCTCACCTGCCTGAATCCTAGGACAATCTCTCACCCTATCACTGGTATCTCCATACTCGAAACAACCTCTCTACTGAGGTGGCTATGGGAACTGTGCAATACGAGCACCCTGAGACCATGAGTACCTGGAACTCCATACGAAGTCCGTAATGCAAACTGAACTGGCTGGCCCACAAAATCTCTACCGTGTTGTACCCTGCCTGCAAAATAAGGACCAGCAGACCTCTCTGGTTTACAAGGCCTACTCGCCTCCCTGTACTCTCTCTCCTGATCTCGTCTATCCTCTCGCTCCCGGTCCCACATGCCCTCTAATCGGGGAGTGATCCCTACCACCTGCTAAAATGAGACATCTGACTCCAACTCTCGAGTTATACAGAACCAAATATCATGCCTGAGCCCCTCAATGAATCTACGGACTCGGCCCCTAGCTGTAGAAACCAAGGGAGGTGCATATATGGCCAACTCACTAAATCTGACGGCATACTCTAATACTGACATAGTGCCCTGACGCAACTACACAAACTCAAGCTCTCCATGCCTCTCGAAAGGACTGAGGTACCTCAAGAACATCATCGAAAATTGACCCCATGAAAGTGAAGCTAACTCGGTCGGGCTACCCAGCTCATATGCCTGCCACCACTGACAAGCCGCTTGTCTAAACTCAAACGTGACAAAAGAAACCCCAGTCATCTCCACAATACCCGTAGTACGAAGAATGCGGTGACACCCCTCCAGGAAACTCTGGGCATCCTATGTCGTCAATCAACTAAAGGTAGAAGGGTGGTACTTCTTGTACCTCTCAAGTATGAGTTACTCTTCCTCAGATGTTGCTGCCCTAACCACAAGTTGTACTGGGATAACAAGTTATGGTGCCATGACACTTGGAACCTGACCAACATGATCTCGCTGCTCTGGAATGTAGGCGGCGGGAGTCTGAACTCCTCCCCCGATTTGTGAGGTAGTTGGTGCAACCGGAATCAACTCCACATGAGCCAATGTACCAAACATGCTCAGGAACTGTGCTAAAGTATCCTGATGTCTGGGGGTTGCAGTATACGCCTCTGGTACCTTCCCCCAACTAGAAATACTGGCGGCTCCTCAACGACTGCTCTATTAGATGATGTAGCTGCCGCACATGCTCTTTGTCGACCTCTGCCTCTGCCCCTAGCGACATCTGTCTCGGGGCTAACATCATCAGGAACCGCGGCTCGTGTCCTCACCATTTGTGAGGTAATAGAATGATAAACTTAAAACTTCAGGGTCAATGAAATCACACGATAGGAATGAAAGAAATGGAGTGGTCCTAATAGTTCGGTAGACTCTCGAAGATAAGTACAAACGTATCCATACCAATCCACAAGACTCTACTAAACTCGCTTATTACTCGTAGCACCTACGAACCTAGAGTTCTGATACCAACTTGTCACGACCCAATTTTCCTTATCTTGGGTATCGTGATGGCACCTAGTCTTAGGGACTAGGTAAGCCTAACATTCATTGAATAAAAACAATAATAAAGAAAAACTAACATTCTCGATATAGAATCTTTACAAACAATTACAATTTCCCAAAACTGCTAGTAAAAGTCATAAGCTCAACAAAGTTTACTACAACTTCTAAATACAGCTGTTTATAAATGAGTAAGAACAGTTGAATAAAAGTAGGAAGGTGACTCCGAAGCCCGCGAACGTAGCAGCAAGTTTACCTTGAGTCACCTCGGCAATGTCCGGGGCAGCTACTAACAGTAAAATACATGGATCTGCACAAAACAATGTGCAGAAGTGTATTATGAGCACACCACAGTGGTGCCCAGTAAATGCCAAGACAAACCTCGATGAAGTAGTGACGAGGACCAGTCAAGACTCCCACTGGTCTAATAAACTAAACAGGCATAAGTACAGAAATAACGGAAACATAAGATCTATCTAATATCTACACGATAGGGCTAAAAAAATAACAACTACAATAAGGAAGGAAAAATAGCAAACAACAACGGAACACCAAAATAATACACCGAAGGATGGACGGGAACACAACCCAAATCCGGGAATCACAATATAGTAAGGGCAAGTAGTACCTCAACACTGCAATAGTTTCGACATCAGGCCTTAGCCAACAACCCCAATAAATTGGTCAACATCTTCAAGTGTAAACTTTCAGCCGTAAGTTTTGTATTGGAAAATTTAAAATATAATCCTTTTAAATAGAAAATTCTTTTGAGATATATTTCCTTCGAATATAAACTTTGCAGATAGAAAACCTTCAAACGTAGTTCTTTCAAAGTAAATGTTTTTCAAATATACTTTTCCAAATAAATGTCTTCCAAACATTATCTTCTTCAGGATAAATATTTTTCGAATATATTTTCAAATAAATGTCTTTCAAACATAGTTCCATCAAGATAAATTCTTTTCAAATATACCCTTTCAAATAAATGTCTTTCAAACATAGTTTCTTCAAGATAAATCTACCGGGATCCCGTCCCATAGTTCCGAATTTATCATGCAGTAGAAGGGGATCTCCCTGAATACGTCTCTAGTTCCAAAATAAATATGCAGTGATGGAGGATCTCCTGAAATACGCCCATAGTCTCAAAATAAATATACAGTACAGGGGGATCTCCTGGAATACGTGTGTAGTCCCAATTTAAATATGCAGTACAGGGGGATCTCCCGGAATACTTCTGTAGTCCCGATTTAAATATACAGCGCAACCAACAAGGACAATAATTATAGTGCGGCAGAAAACTCGTACATAACCACAACAAGTACAAAGCTACAATGACAGTAATACAAAGTACGACGAGTAAATCAATACAGGACCGTCAAATCACAAAGAAACAGTAGCACTCCTTCACAAGGAATAATCAAGGTAAGGAATTCTAACTATAAAGGGAATAGCTTGACTAGGGAAAAAGAAAACGAAGCAATGAAGCCACAATATTCAAGTCAACAATAAGAAGCCAACACAAGTGAAATAATTCCAAGTAAGGAAAAGTCAACTAAGATATAAGTTATCTAAACTCCGTATGACGTTGAGCAATTATGAGAGATATTCAACATTTCAAAATAAGGGTAAACAACAAAAGATACTCGTAACTCCAATTAAGGCTAAATTCTTATAGGATGAGATAATACTAATTTAAATTAAATAGGCAGTTTATGAAAATATAGCATGACAGTAGAAGAGGTAAAACCTTCAGTTAAGTAAATTAGGAGCTAAATAGGCAATAGAGTGAATCTAAAAGTAGGTAAATCTAATTTAAGCAGGTAGAGATGAAACTAGTAATCAGGAACTCATTCCTAACAAATACAACTTCATACACAGGGAATATAAGGACCTAAGAACCCTAAAAGGTCAACCTTATTCAAATAAGTCCGAACACGCACTCGTCAACTCGCATACACGGACTGCAACCAACATATTGGACTCAAATCCTAATAGGTAATTCTCCTACACAAGGATAGGCAAGATACTTACCTCAAACACAACAACCCAGTACTCTAGAAGGGACATCTCGTGTGAAAAGGATTCTAGACGACTCAAAACCAACTAGAACAACTTCAAAACACACATAAAACTTATAAGGAACTATTCTGCATAATAACATTTCGATCTTTACAAAAAAAAAAAAAAAAAATCGACCCTAAAGTCGAACCCCGAGTCCGCACCTCGGAACCTGAAAAATTTTAAAAAATCCGAACACCCATTCCAAAATGAGTTCAACCATACAAAATTTTCCAAATTCCTATGCCATTTCGCCCCTTGAATCATGAAATTTCATTTTTGGGTATTTCTTTAAAAACCAACATTTTCCCCAACTAACAACACAATATAAATGATTAAAACAAAGATTAAATCATGGAATATATTTGATTATATGTGAATCCCAATCGAATTGCTTGAAAAATACACCATGAATCGCCAAAAATCGAGCTCTACAAGTCAAGATGTGATAAAAATGGCGAAACCCTAAATTTTGGAATATATTCTATCTGCCTAGATTTTTGTGCATCGCAATCGCGTGTGAAAATATACGATCTCGTAGAAGAAAATAGTTGTTGGTCAAAAATGTAGTACGCGATCGCGGAAAGACTTATGCGATCGCCTATAAGAGATAGGCAGGCTTATGCGATCGCGTGAGGACTCGAGCGAACGCATTGTACAAACGGTAGGAGCTTACGCGAACAAGTTTACATAATGCGAACGCGATGAAGAAATAACCAACAGCCTCCACTTCCTAATTTCTACTACGCGAACGCGAAGAGGAAATACTAGAAGATAGAACAACAGCTCAAAAATAGGAAAAAATGACCCCAAGCTCATCTGAAACACACCCGAGGCCCCTGGGACCCCGTCTAAACACACATATAAGTCATATAACCTAAAACAGACTCGCTCGAGGTATCGAATCACATCAAACAACATCAAAATGACGAATCACAACACAGATCAAACTTATGAACTTTCAAAACTTAAAACTTCTAAATTCGTGCCGAAACCTATCAATTCAACCTTGAATGACGCCAAATTTTGCAGACTAGTCCCAATTGACATCCCACATCTACTCCAACTCTCGGAATCGCATTCCGACCCCGATATCCAATAATGTCAACTATGGCCAAACTCTTCCATTTCCAAACTTTAAATTTTTTTCCAACTTTCGTCGAATTGCCTCAAATTACTCTACGAACCCCCAAGTCTAATCCCGAACGCGTGCCTAAGTCCAAAATCACCATATGGAGCTGTTGACATTGCCAAAAACTCATTCCGGAGCCATTTACACAATAGTCAAAGTTCCTGTCCTATTCCACCGCTTAAGCTTCCAAAATTAAAATCCTTCTTTCAATTTGACTATGGATCATCCGCTACATGAATTCAACCATGCATGCAAGTCGATATACATAATATGAAGTTATTAAAGACCTTACACCGCTGAAGGAACTTAAATTCCCAAAACGACCGATCGGGTAGATAGTTTACAATGTCTACATAATGTGATGTTTCCTCAAGTCTTATTACTAATAGTTGTTGATATGGGAAAGTTTCAAAAATCTTTTCCACCTCTAGTTTCTTTTTTCTTGTCCTTCTATCCATGATAAGTGATCAACCACTTGGTCCTTCGTTCTTTTTTCTCATTGATTTCCAAGTCAAACTTATATAGTAACAACACCTAATAAATTAGGCGCCATTTGACTCCTTCTTATCAATCAGGTACATGATAAATGCATGGTCAGTATAAAAATTGACTTTGAACCTACGAGGTAAAACTTGAACTTGTCGAAAGAGAATCGCACTTCTAGCATCTCCTCCTCGATCACTATGTAGTTATGTTACGCACAACTTAAGGTTCTAATGGCATAGTAGATTATATGTATGATCTTCTCTTTATATTACCCCGAGACTGCTCCCACAACATAGGCACTTGCATTGCATATGAACTCGCATGGTTGCTCCCAATTGGGTGCAACTAATATAAGTGCATGTAACGACCCAATCAGTTGTTCTGAGCTATAACATTCTGTTCGGCAATTTGGGACTTTGAATAGCATCAAATGATGCGTTATGACTTGAATATATGATTGGTTTTGATGTTCTCAAATGTTCAAGATTGATTTGATAGAGTGGTTTTCAATTTGGATGCCTTAAGTTGGAAGGGTTGATCAAGGTTTGAAGTTCGTGTAACGACATTAGGATCGAGATTTGATGGTTTTAGTAAGTTGTGGAGTTATTTTTGAACTTGGGAATACGTCGTATTTGAATTTGGATTTTGTTACATGGTTTGGCTGTATTTGTCAAAACATGAAAATTTGAAGAATTGAAGAGTTCATAGGTTTGACCAGCAGTTCACTTTGGTCTTAGCTGACTCATATCGTGATGTTGAAACCTCCGAAAGGATCATTTAGATGATTAAAAATTGTGTGCAATATTTGAATGTGATCTGGAATAATTAAGTGTGATTTGTACTTTTTCGGTGAAGGTATAATGTTTGAAACTTAAGAGAATGATTTTAATCTTGGATTTCTGGTTTTGATTTTATTTGTGGTGCTTCGATCCTTTAGGTACATTTGAAAAATGTATTTGTACTTGTTGGTGTGATTGGATTGGTTACCAAGGGGTTCGGGTGTATTTTGGGTCATGAGTTAAGAGACTAGTTAAGTTAAGGATTTGAGGTTGACCACGTTCAACATCGGGCCAAGCCAAACTCTTTTCAGTGTTTTGACTGCGCGCGCAAGTTCGTAATATGTTTTGTGATTAAAATATATATAAGTTTTGTGTCCAGTAGGTTCAAGATGAGTTTGAGGGGCAAAACTATGATTTTGGAATTGTTGTATTTTGTGGTGTGAGAATTTCAAAAATACCGGTTACGTTCGTAAGTTCGTCCATAAGTTTCATATTTCTATAAAACTTAAAACATCATATATATCCCATTTTAAGGCCAAAATGGGTGATTCATAAGTATATCTTTAGTGGAATCTCACAATGATTAAGTTGGGTTTGTCAAAGGTCAGTTTCAGGATCATTTAACATCTGATTCGCGCTGAAACATCTGTTGTAAATAAATTCTACTTTGGATTTGGTTATCTATCTTTATTTTTCATGGATTTCTACACAATAAACTTGGAACTTTAAAGTAAACAATTAAAGGTTTTGTCTACAACTTAAGAGGGTGAATATTTGAAATTTTAGAGCTGAGTTGGACTCGAATTTAGAAATGAATAACATAGTTAGACTCGACAGGTTATGGGTCATTGAGAATTTGTATTGGGAACGCAAGCACGAGTTGACTTTTTGTAACAATCCATAAATGCCGATTAGTTGTGGATACGTTAAATGAATATTATTCTGACCTTTTTGACGTGTGAAGTCCTATTGGGATTAGTATAGGTGGAAATAATTGTTTTAGAATCAAGAGCGAGATTGAGTTGCGTAAAATTCATTAGAATAAACTAAGTTGATGGGAGGTCCGTCTCATAGCCTTAGATAGTGCAAGGCCATAAAAACTCACGACCACAGACATAACAAGGCACTGTTCCGGGCATTAACATCAGTGCCCCTAACAATGCAAGGCACTGCCTAGGACATGAAAGTCAGTGCCTCTGTTAGTGCAAGACGCTATAGTTTTGGCGCCTCTGTTTGGCATCTTGCACAATTATTTTGACGCCCAAGACGATGCCCTGCGCCGACGACGTTTATTCGAGATACTTTCAATTCCTCCTCAATTTTTGGGTCGCGTAGAATTGTTTAAACCGTACCTCGTTCCGCACAAACCCAAACATGTACATTTGCTATAGAAAGGGGAGCTCTCAAGAACCCAACTTCCCCAAGGTCCCTCCATCATCCAAGGTTAGTTCTAACAATAATTCTAAATTAATTTTAATTCTCCAACACCTTATTAATATGGGTAATTCCTTCCAATCAATAAATATTCGATTGAGACACCATTGTTGAGAACGGAAACCATATAACTCAAATACACGAGGATTGACAAAGGCAATGCTTCGACTTCATAATCATTTATAACTATGAATTGATGAGTTTCTGGGAGAATAGTAATGGGTTTAATAAAGATAACCATAAGAACTATGCTAGGGTTTTGGGTTGTTGACGTAAGATTATTATAATCAGTTGCATGACGAGAAGTGGTGTTGCATACATGTATTCGAGATTGTAGAATTATCTAGAAGTAGTATAATGAGAATTGGGTGAAGATAAAACAATTAATGAGGATCATTTATGACGGGCAGAGGTGGAGTCTGGGAATGACTCGAGTAATGGAAGTTCTAATGAATGATTGAGTTGTAATTGTAAAAGGTGTAGTGGGTGCAATGTATGATTTTTCTTGTTGCTTCAAGTGTGTAGATTACTTTCCTAGTATGTTGCTGTGCAAGCGGGGTCAGGTCGTTATGTATGCTTGATCGGTGTAATCGATATTTATGTAGAGTGGATGACTCTCGAGAATGGATCTGACGGGTTGAAGGTTAAATATAGCAATTGGGAATCTTCAAGGTGTGTTTTGGGCTAGGACTAAGATTTACGTTGGAGGGTGTCAAGACTTGTGGCATTTCTACATTATCATGGATTCTACATATCAGTATCAGGAAGGTGAAGCTAATGGCTTCAGATTCGCAGGAAGTCTCTTCAGGGCACGTATTTTGAATGTAGTACTTTTGGGGATATTTGAGAGAGTATTAAGCAGTTTATGAGCCTCAGACGGTATAGTTTTATGCTTGAGTCGCGTGTGGTGAGTCTGGGTTGAGAATTGTGGTACTATCATAAGGGACTTGGATAAATAATACAAGTGGTAGTAGGTCGGATCGACATGGTAAGGGATACGATTATTCTTTTGGTGTTCATGAGGTAATGAGTTTTACAGGTATTTCTTAGCAATGCTCTTGGATTTTTGGTGGGCTGCGTAGCTTGGTTGAGCTAAAAGGATTCAATCCGGATAGTTTGGTGTTGTACAAATGGGATTCAGATAGTTCCGGATAGTTTTCTACCACGGTTAGAGATGTATATTTTCTATTGGCGTGAGTTGCAGGTGATGTGTAGTGATTTTGCTTCTAAATGGGGTCAAATGGAAAGTTCATGGTTAGTTGGGTACGTAGTTTCTTGTGTCTCTAAAGGGCTTATGAAGTTCCCATATTTATCATATGATGGAGTGGTGTATGTGGTACATTGTGTAGAGTCGAGATTTGCATGTGTGAGGTCACGGTTCTGTTCTGTAAGGGAGGTCAAAATCCTTAGGTAGCATCGGCAGTTTCAGATGACTAAGTAGATGATATCACTATTGGGTGGCTTGATGAGGGTATACATTTAAGAAAGGGAAATGTGTGGAGTTAAGGGTGCTTCATTGGTATCGCGACTCTCTCTTGTTGGATCGACTGCTGATATTCGAGGTTGCTTGGTGACACAGAAGAATTATAGGGGTATCCCTTGCGGGATGATTGAGTATTAGGGATGTGTTAGATATTCGAGCGGTGGATTTGTGATCTCATATGGTAATTTGTGCGCTTTATGGACTTCGAGACTAAGAGTTCTCATAGACAGGTTATTTTGTGGTAGTGAACTATGAAGATGCGGGCAAAGCTAGTTAGATGTTAGTAAATGCCATGATTCGGTCATTGTGAACCTTCAGAGAGATATCTATCTGTTATGGACTGGAGTTGATTTAGGTTTATTGGTAGGCCAGTATGGGTGTGGGTTCTGCACCGGGTTAGAATTGTTGACTCTGAATTTCTATTGTTGAGGGATGTACCATTTGACTGTCATTGAGTTTATTCATATTCTGGAGTGATGTATGAGTTACCCTTCGATGTTGCGAGGAGTGGTGATTATTGGTTATATGCACATAAGGTACAGATTTATTTGGGCTTTATAGCGGGATTTTGAGTAATGTAAGTAATTGGGTATTGCGGAATTGAGGCGTATTGGTTATGTTCTGTCTGAGTCGTGTGGCATGGTATCGTCCGATTACCCCGTGGTTATGGCAATGCACTTTGAGTACTTGATGTCGAATTTCACATGGTTATTGATTTTGAGCAAGGTGGCTTGGATTATGTCATGTGGACTAGCATTTGGATGGGATAACACTTTGTAGCGGCGTTAAGTAGAGGTATGATCCTTGGTGTCAAATTTGCGTGTTCTGGTTTTACAATGTGTACCAGGCTCTTGGCGTGGTGTTGTGATGGTACTTTTATATAATTTGATTACATTGGGGTGTTGCTATTGAGTGCACGAGTTGCACATGTTATGGCTTTGAATTGTATTGATGTGTAATGTCATCAGAGTGGTCGTGTTGGATTAAAATAGGTCACTGAACCTAGAATGAATACTGTCAGGATTGACTACTGCATAGTTGGAAGGATAAATATCGAGTGTCAGCTTAGAAATCTGCTATAATTCATGTTTGGGAAAGGGGAGCTTCATGTCTGACTGATCGGACGAATGGTTGCTAGTTTCTACGCGTTTCTTTCATCATCTGCAATATATTAAAGTGTCAGAGCGAGGCATTTCTTGATAAGAGGTTATCTACTGGTATTGGGTTGTTTCGAGCAGCTATTGTGATTATGAGTTATCGCCACGAGTGTTTTAGTCGGGGCCTTGTTGTCGGCACTTTTGTAATACTCTTTTTTATCTATTTAGAGTCTTCGTAGACACTATGTGGGTTGTATATGGGTATTAGAAAGGAAAATGGATTATGTTATGTTTTAGACTCTTGTTCCACTTAATCACGTAAATGTGGGTACTTGAAACTTATCAATTGGTGTAACAAACGAGATGACTTAGCAATGCATATACAATATTTCTATTGTCTAATTAATGAAAACATTCCCTCTCTTGATCATAAGTAAGTCGGGTAGGAAGTGTCTAACAGGCTTGCTCAGTCGGATTTACTCGATTGAGCACCGGTCGCTCTCCTTGATTTTGGGGCGTGGCAAACATGGTGGAGTGAGTTTATTGATGCCTTGATAGATCATTTCCTTCTTGCTGAGATAAAGGTAGCCCGTGCGGTTGAGTTTGAGAATCTAAATCAAGGTAGCACAAGTGTGTGGGAGTACCACATGTAGTTCACACGCATGCCTAAGTATGCTATTCATATGTTGCCCACTATGGAGGCTAGGGTGCGCTAACTTGTTCAGAGCCTTAGTTCTTTGTTTACTAATGAGGCTTATACAACTGCCTTGAATTCTGAAATGAACTATGGGAAGATGGTGGCATTTTCTGAGGCGACAAGTTTAAGAACACGATGGAGCGAGAGAGTAGCAATAAGGCCCGGTCCTCAGGCAACTTCGGGGAGTCATTTGGTGGGGGAAGATCAGCCTTTAGGGGAGGGTCATCATGGCCATCCTAGTTTGTTGCTCAGTCTTCAGCCAGTGCACCGCTAGCATGGCCCAGTTAGCAGCAGTGGAGTCATTTCACGCCTAGTCAGGGCGACAGGGGACCCCACTAGTACGGTCGGTCAGGAGGGAGATTCCAGCAGCAGTGAACGCCCCCATGCTGCAGGTGTGGGAAAATGCAGATCGAGGGGCCATATCCCGAGAGAGTGTCGTTCACTCCGCCAAGGTGCTGGTAGGGGCACAACACAACCATCCAGTTCTACAGCTACTACATCCTCAGCACCTTCTCCAGCTCGAGGCACTCCAGCAACCCGTAGGCGAGGTGCAGCTTGGTGCGGTGCACAGAGTTTGAGAGGATCCAACCGTTTCTATACTGTGAGTGGCCGCCAAAGTGCAGAGGTTTCTCAAGATGTTGTCACAGGTATACTGACTGTATAATCTCATGATATATATGCTCTTATTGATCCCCATTCCACCTTGTCCTATGTTACACCTTATGTTGCAATAGAATCTGGGACAAAACCGGAACAGCTTCCTGAGCCGTTCTCTGTATCTACTCCAATTGGCGAGTCTATTATGGCTCTGCGGATTTATAGAGATTGTGTTGCCGCGGTACGTTATCGGGATATCATGGCCGATCTCATCGAACTGAAGATGGTTGATTTTGATATAATAATGGGGATGGATTGTCTTTATTCATGTGTCGCCAAGATCGATTGCCGAACTAGAACTATGAGGCTTAAATTTCCTAATGAGCTAGTTGTTGAGTGGAAGGGGGATAATGTGGTGCCAAAAGGCAGGTTTATTTCTTATATTATAGCAACAAAGATGATTTGGAAATGATGTATTTACCAATTGGTCCTGGTTACGGACAACGATGTTGGGGCACATACGCTTGAGTTTGTACTAGTTGTGAATCAATTTTTTGATGTCTTCCCAAATGAGCTCCCTCGGATTCCGCCAGACAGGGAGATTGATTTTGGGATTGGTATGATGCCAGGCACACAACCTATATCTATTCCATCTTACAGAATGGCACCGACAGAATTGAAGGAGTTAAAAGAATAATTGAAGGACTTGTTAGAAAAGGGTTTAATCCGACTGAGTGTGTCGCATTGGGGTGCACCAGTTGTCTTTGTAAGAAAGAAAGATGGACCACTACAGATGTGTATCGACTATCGGTAGCTAAAAAAGGTCACAATAAAAAATAAGTACCCTCTACCAATGATAGATGACTTGTTTGATCAACTGCAGTGGGCTAGGTAATTCTCAAAATTGATTTACGGTCGGATATCACTAATTGAAGATCAGGGAGCAGGATATTCCTAAAATAACTTTCAGAACCCCGTATGGGAACTTTGAATTTCTGGTGATGTCTTTTGGGCTGACAAATGCCCCGACGACATTCATGGATCTTATGAATGGAGTCTGCAAGCCATTTATTGATTCCTTTGTGATAGTGTTCATTAAAGACATTCTTGTATATTCACGAAGTCGAGAGGACCATGTCGATCGTCTCTGGGCTGCTGTGAAGACTCTTCAATAGCACCAATCGTATGCGATGTTTTTGAAATGTGAATTTTAGCTAGAATATATCACGTTCTTGGTTCACGTCATCTCCAGAGAAGGGATTATGGTTGATCCTAAAAATATTGTAGTAGTATAGAATTTTCCTAGACCCACAAATCCAACATAGATTCACACTTTCTTGCATTTGGCCCATATTATCGGAAGTTTGTGGAGGGGTTTCTACTCTTGCCTATCCGTTGACAAAATTGACGTAGAAAACGGTTAAGTTCCAATGGTCCGATGCTTATGAAGGGAGCTTCGAGGAGTTGAAGTCGAGGTTAACTACGACACCAGAGTTGACCCTGCCAGAGGGTACAAGCAAGTTTTTGGTTACTTGTGATGCTTCAATGATTGGGCTTGTGTGTGTATTCATGCCACAGGACAAGGTTATAGCTTATTCCTATAGGCTACTCAAGAATCATGAAAAGAACTATCCAACACATGACTTAGAACTTGCAGCGATGGTATTTGAATTGAAGATTTGGCATCATTATTTGTTTGGGGTCCATGTGGATGTATTCACGGACCACAAGAGCCTTATATTTGATTTCAAACAGAAGAAATTGAATTTGAGGCAGAGAAGATGGCTTGGGTTCTCAAGGATTATGACATAAATATTTTATATTACCCGGGGAAGGCCAATGTTGTGGCGGATGCTCGTATACGGAAATCTATGGGTAGTTTAGTTCACTTGGAGGCATATCGAGGTTCACCAGTTGGCTAGTTTGGGAGTTCGTCTTGCAAACTCTAATGAAGGAGGAGTAGTTATACAAAATAGGGCGGCATCATTGCTTGCCGCGGAGGTCAAAGAGAAGCAATACAATAATCCATTGTTGGTACAGCTGAAGGAGGCATTCATGAACATAACATCACAACTTTTTCTCTTGACATGGATGATGGTGCACTACGGTAGCAAGGGAAACTATGTGTTCCAAAGGTAGATGGTCTTCGGGAAAGAATCATGGATTAAGCTCACACTTGTAGATATTTCATGCACTCAGGTTCCACGAAAATGTATGATGATCTCAAGGAAGTCTATTGGTGGAAGATTGTGGCAGACTTTGTGGCAAAATGTCCAAATTTTCAATAAGTGAAGGCCGAGCATCAAAGTCCCGGTGGGTTGGCAAATATATAGAAATTTCAATGTGCAAGTGAGAAATGATTAATATGGACTTTGTGGTAGGACTACCGCGCACACCACGCATGTTTGACTTAATTTGGGTGATTGTGGACCGACTCACAAAATCAGCACACTTCTTGCCAGTTAAATCTACCAATACAGCGGAACAATATGCTTAGTTATATATCAAGGAAATAGTGAGGCTTCATGGTACCCTAGTTTCCATCATATCCGATCGATAGGCTCAGTTCACGGTCAATTTTTTGATGAAATTTCAGTATTGTTTAGGCACTCAGGTAAATCTCAGCGCAACCTTCCATCCCCAGGCTGTCGGGCAAGCAGAGCGGACTATTCAGACGCTTGAGGACATGTTGTGTGCTTTTGTTCTTGACTTCAAAGGTAGTTGGGATGATCATTTGCCACCCATAGAATTTGCTTATAGAAACAACTTCCATTCTATTATTCAGATGGTACCATTTGAGGCATTGTATAGTAGGAGTTATACATCTCGTATTGGGTGGTTCGGGATTGGGGAAGCTGAGTTGAGAGGGACAAACCTCGTACATCAGGCCATAGAGAAGGTTAAGATCGTAAAGGACCGTTGAAAATTGCTCAGAGTCGACAAAAATCCTATTCGGGTATTCGTCACAGAAACTTGGAGTTCAAAGAAAATGATTGTGTATTCTTGAAGGTTTCCCCCATGAAGGGTATAATGCGGTTTGGAAAGATAGGGAAATTAATCACAAGACACTTCATTTGTAGGATTTAGATTACAAACAACACTTCATTATAAAACACTACAAATTAGATTCCTATAATTCTTTAAAAAAGAGTACAATTAGATTCTTGTAACGTCCTAGCCGGTCGTTCCGAGAGTAATAGCCCCGTTTCTCCTGTTTCTGCTTCATTATATGTGGTTCAGCTTCATTATGTTTTGTTAGATTGGTTGGCTCGGGTTCAGAGCAACTTTTGGAGAGAATGTGACAGTTAGTCTCTTAACTTGGTTCAATAGTGGAAATGTCAAACATAAGTTGACTTATTGGTAAACGACCTCAGAATGTAGATTTTATGGTTCGGATAGCTTTTTTAGGTTATTTGGGACTTAGGAGTGTGTTCGAAATGTGATTTTGCTGTCCGGTGTAGAATACGCTTGAATTGGCGAAATTGAGTTTTTAGCGATTTTCGGCTGGTAGTGGAAAATTACCTATCGGGGTCGGAATGGAATTTTGAATGTTGGAACAGGTTTGTAGTATCATTTTGGATGTGTGTGTAAATTTTCAGCTCAATCGGATGTGTATTGGATTGTTTCGGCATCCTTGGTGAAATTTAGAAGTTTCAAATTTCATGGGCTCGAACTTGATGTGATTTTGGTGTTTTTGCGTGGTTTTTGGTGTTTCAAAGGATCGACTATGTTTGAATAAGGTTATGGGACTTATTGGTATTTTTGGTTGGGACCCCGAAGGGATCGGGGTTGATTTCGGATGGTTAACGGAGGTTTGGGCTTGTAAATTTAAAGCAAAGCTGCTGCTAGTGCCACTTTACTGGTGTGGCCGCACCTGCGGATGGGGAGCCGCAAGTGCGAGGACCATGTGCAGGTGCGGATTTTGGTAGCTTGTGAAGGGGTCACATGTGCGGATGGGCGGACGCACCTGCGGAAGCGCAAGTGCGAAGAGGTAGTCGCGGGTGCAAAAATGGAGACTTAAGTCAAGTGCGTAGATGCGCACCTGGGAATGCAGGTGCGAGTCCGCGTTCGCGAAATTTTGGCATTTTTCTTTATTTTGCATACGGATTGAGTCATTTTGAAAGCAATTTTGAGATGGACATCAACGGTCTTCAGTGGAGGTAAGTTTCTCGGACTATTAAATCGATTCTATGTTATTATGTGATGGATTAGGCTTGAAATTAGTTGGATTTAATCAGAAATTTGGGAAGATAGGGAATGAGGAAATTATGACTTTAATGGAGTAATTGAAGGGGCTATTGTGGTCCGATTTTGATGTGCTTTATATGTGTATACTCGGGAAAGGATAAGGATTATTGCGACGCAATTTTTATCAAATTTCGAGACGTGGGCCCGGGGCACGAGTTTTGCCAATTCCGGGAATTATGCCTAAAATTGAAAGTTTTCGATTGGGTCTTGTTCATTTAGCGTATATTGATGATGTTAATCAGGTTTTGGTTTGATTCGGAGCATTCGGGAGCCGATTCTAGGGTCAAGAGCATCACAGATTAGTGTTTTGGCCTGGATTGAGGTAAGTAATGGCTATAAATCTTGTCCTGAGGGTATGAAACCCCGGACTTCGTATTTTCTCACTATTTTTAGAGTGGCGCACGTGTCAGATGGCGATTGTGTGGTGTGCACTATTTTTTGTGCATTTGTATTTGGCCTTTTCGGTGGCAACTATTGAGTTCCGTATTTACTCTAAATTATATGTTAAATTGTCTTCAAAAACTATTTCTATGTTTGGGCTGTAAGCCATGATTGGGGCATTGCGCCGACCTATTTGGACCCCTTGGGGGCTTTTTACTGTTATTTCCTCATTGTGTTGACTTATGATTTACACTCAGTCATGTTATGTTTAATTGATTTCGAAATTCAGCCTTATTTACACTATTTTGAGATATAAATGATGTCTTCGGGTCGAGTACCCCATTTTACTGATATGCCTAAGGGGCTTTTGAGAGTCGCTGACTGAGTAAGGTCGAGGGCCTGATTGGTGAGGATATGATATGCCACGAGGTGGCTTGATATTAGGGCTTGGGCTGAAGGAACCCCTCCGGAGTTTGTGATCCTTATGTTGTTTTGTAGCAAGTTCTCTTTTACAAGTAAATGATATATGTTTTAGTTTGAGTTTAGATCGCTTGTGGATGTTGGCATGACTATTACAGTGGTGAATGCGAGATTTGCAAATGACTTGAGCTGTTAGACGGGTGGTGTTATTATGGGCATTGTGAGTTATTGTTTGTCTTGATCATTGTCTTTGAGCCAGGTGGGGGAGTCTGTAAATGATAAGTAGATTGCACGATTACGTGTTGTATTGGTTTTAGTTCGAGGTATATTGGTGGATCAGTTATGACGTGCATAGGTGGAATCTGGGAATTACCCGAGTAATGTAAATTCTTTGATACAGGTTGTGGTGTACTCAATGAGTAGGTGAGTTCTATTGAACGATTGATTTGTAATTGTAAAATGTGTAGTGGGTGCAGTGGTATGAATTTTCATGTTGCTTCAAGTGTGTGGATTACTTTCATAGTATATTGTTGTGTAAACGGGGTTATGTCATTCTGTCTTCTTGATCGGTGAAATGGAGGTTTCAGTAGAGTAGATTACTCTCGAGAATGGTTTTGACGGATTCAAGGTTGAATATAACAATTGGGAATCTTCGAGGTGTGTTCTGGGCTAGAACTAAGATTTACTTTGGAATGTGTCAAGACTTGTGGCATTTGTACATCGTCATTGATTCTAATGGCTTTATATCGCAGGAAGTCTCTTCAGGGTAAGTATTTTGAATGTGGTACTTTTGGGGATACTCGAGAGATTATTCTGCGGCTTAGGAGCCTTAGGAGGTATGGTGTTATGCTTGGGTCTCGTGTGGTGAGTCTGGGTTGAGAATTATGGTATTATTACAAGGAAAAGTATCAATTTGAAGGTAAATCAGAAGAAACTTAGGTAAATAGGACAACTTGGTAGTAGGTCGGATCGGCATAGCAAGGGATACGATTAGTTCTTCGGGTGTTCATGAGGTAATGAGTTTTTACAGGTGTCTCTTAACAATGCTCTTGGGGTTTGGTGACCTGTGTAGCTTGGTCGAGTTAGAAGGATTCAGTCCTGACGGTTTAGTGTTTCAAAAATGGGATTTCAGATAGTTCCTGATGGTTTCTACCACGATTGACGATGCATATTTTCATCTGGCATGAGGTGCAGGTGATGTATAGTGATTTTTCTTCTAAATGGGATCGAATGGAATTTCTTGGCTAGTTGGAAACGTAGTTGCTTGTTACTCGGAAGAGATCATGAATTTCCCATATTTTTCCTAGGATGGCATGGTGTATGTGATATGTTGGGTAGAGATGAGGTTTCCATATGTAAGGTCACAGTTCAGTTCGGGAAGGATGGTCAAAATTCTTATGCAGCATTGGCAGTTTCAGATGACTAGGTAGATGATATCACTATTGGGTGGCTTGATCAGGGTATGCATTTTAGAAACGTCAAGGTGCGGAGTTAAGGGTGCTTCATTGGTACTTCGACGCTCTCTTGTGGATTTGACTGCTGATATTCAAGTTTGCTTGGTAATACGGGAGAATTATAGGGGTATCCTCCTAGAATGAGTGATTATTTGGGATATGTTATGTATTCGAGTGGTGGAGGTGAGATCAGATACAGTAATACATGCGCTTCATGGACTTCGAGACTAAGAGTTCTCTCAAACAGGTTATTTTGTGGTAGTGAACTGTGAAGATGCGAGCAAGCTAGTCAGATGTTAGTATGTACCATGGTTCAGTAATTGTGAACTTTTCAGTGAGTTATCTATCCGTTGTGGGTGACGAGAGTTGACTCAGGGTTATTGGTGGGTCCATAGGAGTGTGTGTTGTGCACCGGGTTGGAATTGTTGACTCCGAATTTCTATTGTTGAGGAATGTACCATTCGATTGTCATTGAGTTTATTCGTGTTCTGAAGTGATGTATGAGTTACCCTTTAGTGTTGCGAGGAGTTCTGATCGCTAGTTATAGGCACATATGGTGTGGTTCTAATGGGGATTTATAGCTACATTTGAGTAAGGTAAGTATTGGGTATTGTGGGATTGATACGTATTGGTTATGTACTTTTTGATTCGTGTGGCATGTTATCGTCTGGTTTCCCCGTGGTTATGGAAACGCATCTTGAGTACTTGATGTCGAATTTAGCATAGTTATCGATTTTGAGAAAGGTGACTCGAAGAATTTCAAGTGGACCAGCATATGTATGGGATCACACATTGTAGCGGAGTTATCTTGAAGTATGATCCTTGGTGTCAGATTCATGTGATTTGATTTTCGATATGTGTCAGGCTCTTAGCATTGTGTTGTGGCGGTAATTGTTGATGGCGGGATGGTCCTCTCGTGTGAATCTTTTATATAATTTGTTTACATTGGGATGTTGCTATTGAGTGCAAGAGTTGCACGTGTTATGGATTTGAATTGTATTGACATTTCATGTCATCAGAGTGGTCGTGTCAGATGGGAAGAGGTCATTGGACCTAGAATGAATACTGTCAGAATTGACTACAACATAGTTGGAAGGAAAAATATCGGGAGACAGTTTAGAAATCTGCTATAATTCCTATTTGGGAAAGGGGAGCTTCATGTCTGACTGATCGGACGAATGGTTGCTACTTTCTACGTGTTTCTTTCATCATTGGAAATATGAGAGTGTTAGAGCGAGGCTTTGCTTGATAAGAGGTTATCTACCGGTATTGGGTTGTTTGAGCAGCAATGATTAGGAGTTATCTCTATGAGTGTTTAAGTCACGTGTTATGTTACTTGATTACATCTAGGGTTACGGATATGTCTTGATATAGCGTGTTCTGACTTATTCAGTTTATAGTTGTGGAATTTTGATCTTGTAAATTACTTCAGAAGTGGAAATTTGGTTCTAAGTATGGGTCAGGTTGGATTTCAAAATTTCAATTGTGTTGTTCTATTAGACCTATGTGGGATAGGGAGACGTGGGATAACCCCCAGGTATGTGTATGGTGAGGTTACGCGGCAGTTTAACAGTGTTGGAGAACAACTCCTGGCATGTTCGGGGACGAACGCATATTTAAGTGGGGGAGGATGTAATGACCCAGCCGGTCGTTCCGAGAGTAATAGCCTAGTTTCCGCCGTGTCAACTTCATTATATGTGGTTCAGCTTCATTATGTGGTGTTAGATTGGTTGGCTCGAGTTCGGAGCAACTTTTGGAGAGAAATGAGACACTTAGTCTCTTAACTTGATTCAATAGTGGAAAAGTCAACTAGGAGTTGACTTGTTGATAAACGACCTCGGAATGTAGATTTTGTGGTTCGGATAGATTCGTTAGGTGATTTGGAACTTAGGAGTGTGTTCGTAATGTGGTTTTGATGTCAGGTGTAGAATTAGGCTTGAATTGGCAAAAGATAGTTTTTGGGGTTTCCGATCGGCAGTGGAAAATAGGCTATGGAGGTCAGAATGGAATTCCGGAAGTTGGAGAAGGTTTGTAATTTCATTTTCTATTTGTGTGCAAATTTTTAGGTTAATCAGATGTGTTTTGGACGGTTTCGGCATCATTGGTGAAATTTAGATGTTTCAAAGTTCATGGGCTTGAATTAGATGTGATTTTGGTGTTTTTGTGTGGTTTTTGGTGTTTCGAAGGCGCGACTAAATTTCAATAAGGTTATGTGACTTGTTGGTATTTTTGGTTGGGGTCTCGAGGGGCTCGGGGTTGATTTCGGATGGTTAACGGAGGTTTGGGATTGTAAATTTGTAGCAAAGTTACTACTGGTACCACTTTGCTGGTGTGGACGCATCTGCGGATGGGGAACCGCATGTGAGATGGCCGCAGGTGCGAGGACCATGTGTAGGTGCGGAGTTTGGCAGCTTGTGAAGGGGTCTCAGGTGCGGATGGGTGGCCGCACCTGCGGAAGCGCAGGTGCGAAGAGGTAGTCGCAGTTGTGGAAATGGAGACTTAAGTCAAGTGCGCAGATGCACACTTGGGGCCTTAGGTTCGGGTCCAAAGGTGCGCATAAGTGGCTGCAGGTGCGAGAACACTGGCCAGAAGAGTATAAATTCATGCCTTCGTGAAAATTTAGCATTTTTCTTCATTTTGCATGCGGATTGAGTCATTTTGAGAGCTATATGGAGAAGGACTACGAGGGTCTTCAGTGGAGCTAAGTTTCTCAGACTATTAACTCAATTCTATGGTAGTATGTGATGGATTAGGCTTGAAATTAGTTCAATTTTAATCCAAATTTGGGGAAGGTAGGGCATGAGGAAAATAGGACTTTAATTGAGTAATTGAAGGGGCTATTATGGTCCGATTTTGATGCATTTTATATGTATTGATTATGTTAATCTGGTTTTTAATATATTCGTAGCAATCGGGAGCCGATTCGAGGGGTAAACCTTCTCATTAAGTGTTGCCCGAGTTCAGCTTGATGGGTAAGCTCCATGCCTTCCAGAGTTTCTGGGTCTAGAGCTTTATGTGCATCTTGTATATATATTTATATATGCTATGAGTAGGGGGAGCTATTTCGATCACAGTATATCCACCAGTAGACGCTTGTTGACATATCCTGTCAGTTAGTGCAGTATGTTGGGATGATAAGCCTTTATGTATATTTTGTTTGTTTGCCAGTTGTAGTAGTTATGACGGCCTTGTCGGCCCAGCTTTATAGTGATATTTAGTCAGCATTCATAGTTGTCTAGCAATGTAGCCCATGGACAAAGTATGACATCATATGTTCAGAGTTCCTTAGTCGCAGGTTGGTACGCAAGATTATGTGAGGCAACGAGTGCCGGTCTCACCCCCAGGTTCGGGGTGTGACAAAAAAATGATATTAGAGCAGTTCTGTCCTAGGGGGTCTATAAGTCGTGTCTAGTAGACTCTTGTTTATGAGTGCATTATGCACCCCACTTATAAGCAGGAGGCTACAGGGCATTCAGGACTGTCACTCTTTCTTCTTACTCTAGATCGTGCGGTAGAGCTCAGTTGTAAGAACTAAATTTCCTAAACTCTATCTTATTCGTAATACAACGATACCTGTATTTAGAAAGACAATTGATAAAGGGATTGAATGCGGATGTGAAAGAGTTGAGTCATAGGAACTCAATTTTTGCATCATGCTTATGATGGACAAATATGAGTTATTCAGCAGATCACGTGTATACTAAGATGTGTAAGCCTCTTGATAAGGATCCTTAAGAAAAGAATATTTATCCACCTTTATGGTGAAAGAAAAAGATGATGTGAGAAGATGCCAGAGATGAAGAGGTAAAACATCTACAGGTAGATCCCCATAGTGCTAAATCATAGTACTCCCCTAAAGGAGGGAATATGGAGTGATCTAGCATTAAGTCAGAATTAAGTGGCTCTAGTAATTATTGAATGGTAAAGGAAGAGTGTGATAAAAATGAGAAAGGGATGAGATTGCACTTATTCAAATGTTACAGATATGCTGCAATTCCAGAACATTATGTAAGCACAACATCAAGGAAATGAAGTAAGGCTTATAGCCAGGGATGTTTTTGATAAATAAGGAGCCAGTGCGAGAGATAAGTTAAGAAAAAGGGAATAACCCAAGAAATATTACTCTGAATATTGATATGAGAATGGGCCAAGGAGTAGTTAGTAGTTGATTCACAAAGAGCCTAGTTATGGCTAGACAAGAGGATAAAAGACAAATCGACAGATCAATGCAAGATAAACATAGGGAATCCCAACATAGGAAATTCAGTCTCGCAGTTATGACGTTGTAATTCTTGACATATATTCATATAAGAGCTGGGGAAGTTAAAAAGGTAACATATGAGTATTATAGAAATAAAGATAATTCCACTGGAAAGATGGTCGAAATATCAGTTCAAAGCAACCCTACAAGTATAAGGGCATGGAGGTAAGTAACTACGGATAATTATAGTCTAGGAAGGACATCAAAAAGAATTATGTCGATTATACGGCGTAATAAGTTCACAGCTTTACAAGAGTTAAAGGGTCCTCCCTAAGTACTACAATGTAAGACTAGTTTAGAAAATAAGGAAGAAAGCTTCAACCTAAGCACAGTGCCCTAAAGAGGAAATGTCCGTGTAATAACAATTTCACTACAACATTGTATGCACGCTATAAAAAAGTGGCACATACTGTGGCTAATAAAAGAGGGGTAAAAATTAAAAGTAGTATTCGAGATCACATGAGTTGCACGAAAATTTTGGCATGCGTGGGAACTAAGATAAGCTAAGTATGCATGCCACAAGGGGGCAGAAGACTAGGAAAAGTAATAGCTTACATTTAAAGAAAGTTGAGAAGGAACGAAAGGAACTATTCGATCTATGATCCAGAGTTACTTACATTATGAACGCACATAACGTTTCGGAGTATTATCCATACATTATATATGTTGACAATCATATAGCCGTAGAATATTTTGGTATAAGTTAAAAGAAATAATTGAGCCCAAGTCATAAACAAAGGATTGAATTGTTAGAAGATTGTATCCTGGATATTCCATAGCATGCATGTAAGGCTAAAGTAATTAATAATACTGGGAGCCACAGATTAAAAGATAGCTTAAGCCTACATAAAGGATGATCAGAAGAAACAGGAAACTAAAGAGCTATAACAACAAAGTATATCAGGAGTCTTATTATTGGACCTACAAAATTATAGAAATCGTGATTGAGACATTGCAGGTCACTCTTAATATCAGAGGTACAAGAAATATAATACAATAGCCATATTCTATAATGGTTTACGATAAAGTCAGTTAGATGAGTACCCACCTCATAAGAAATCAGTATGAAGCTCCCACTGAATTGTGTATACACCAGAGGTGTAAATATTATAATTGAGCTTCAAGTTATGGACGTGAATTATATCTACATGGGGGAAAGTAATGAAAGAGATAGAAGATATGATGCAAGATTTTAAGGAAAGTGAGGTAAAGGTGAACATCATACAAGATACTCAGGTGCAAAAGGTTGTCAATAATCCATACTTCAGGTAGAGGGCTAGAAGGGTTAGGATTCAATATCCAAGGAGGATAGAGGTATCATTAGTGGCATATCTTACATCCTATGGTTTGTAGGTACCAAGGGATATAGTTGAGAAAGTAAAAGAAGAGTTAGAGACGATGTGATATCTCTCTCGATGTTCTAGAAATGTGTAAGGAAATCGGTCGCAAGCTAAAGTATGATAGAACGACAAGGTTTTAGAAAGACATGAGTAAGGATAAGAAAGGGGCATGTGAGAAGGTGACGAAAATGGATGAGTCCTCGGGATTCAGCCCGTGAAAAAACTCAAAGAAGTCGAAGACTGGTAGCATTTTGAAGAGATGAAATGCTTCCCCGGTAGTAGAATAAAGATGTAATTGTGATAGATAAAGGATGAATTTAGGACCTTCGCTTGAGTAAGGATTCTAAGAAGAAAAAAAATTTCATGAGTTTTACGGGATTAGAATTACCCCCATAGGATGAATCACATTGGAATGCTTCAAAGTACAGAAACTACTCCAGATGCCGAGGAGACATGAGCCGTAGTGGTGGTGTTACATAAAAGATAAAGTTATCAGTGGTATATGCTGAATAAACGTTAAGGTAAATCAATATGTATACGGCAAAAGTGGCGAATGCCAATTTTAAGGTTTTTACAGCGTTCCGAGCCTCGACCTCGATTGTATCGGAGCAGGATCTGAAGTTAAACCACGAGGGAAATTCCTCGAGGAATGTATTCTGAGGGATCGATGTACCTCAAGGATGAGTTAAGATCGAAGAACATCATGAAAAAGCGGGAAATTTCCAAAGGGCACGTTGTTATGGCTGACCAAGTCTGCAAAGATTGTACAAGTCCATACCGTCACATTGAATAATTGTACCCGCTCTTTATCTTTGTAATAATTACACATGTACTATATTGGGATACCCACTATTATATATAGGGGACCCTTGTCATTTTGTAAGACACATGATACTCAATACAAGAACAAGAACATTCTCTGCTCTCTAATTAAAATATTCTCGACAATTGTTCCATTGATTTAGTTCCTTTCATTTATTGTTTTCACTAACTGTTCATCACTTATTACTCGTTATTGATCATAAAGATTCCATATTCGAGGCCTTCAATACTGTTGCATCCTCCTCGAACTCCATTTGTCATGCTCTCGACCTCGACCTCGAGGCCAATTTGCACCAAGCTCGAGACCCCGTCTCTCAACCTCTCGACTTGCACAATCTCATTACCTTTCGCTCTTATCTCATTTTCTTACCTATCACCAAGCATCCATTTCCTAAACAACTAGTATTAAAATAGATCACATATTTTTAGAACCACAAATCAAATATAATTGTAATTACCATTTTCAAGGTAAACAGTTTGGCGCCCACCGTGGGGCTAAACATAATAGTGATTGTTTTAGTGCTATTTTTTTAAAAAACACAAGTTATCCTATGCACTTTCTCTTGCCCAAGAATCTTCAATTTCATGTCAGAAAATGTCTAAAATCAGTAAATGCACATGAAAACAACGGTCCTGAGGATCATGGAGAGAATGGCGCAGCTGCTTCAGGTGTCGGTGTACCACCGCAATATCCTGAAGGGGCACCAGTGCAAATCCCCGTTGACGAAGACTCGCACAATGCTATGCATGTAAATAGAAACTACCGATTAATCAACAAAAGGAATCTTCAAGAATTTCTCAACGATCGAGCCAAGAACCACTTATGGGAAAGAGAATTGAACAGGAAGAATGGGCCAAAAGAACTCCAACACGCCATTCATATGATTATTGGAGAAACCGATGTCTTGCAAGGACCCATTTTCAAACGTGCCAAAGTGCCCATCACCAGGGAAAGCGAACTCGGAGCTACATACCTGAAGATGCTCTTTCATTCAACAAAGAGGATATCGAGACCTTGTCCTAACCATATAATGATGCACTGATAATTTCTTTTCTCTTAAATAGCATTAAAATTAAACGTATGCTTGTAATATAGGTAGCTTGGCCAATATAATCGGATTGGGGTTAATGGAGCAGCTCGAACTGCTCGACCAAGTCATACCCGATTGACGAGCCCTTAGTGAGTTTAACATGACGAGTGAAACGACAAAGGGGGAAATCACCCTCTCAGTTGATGTGTCTGGTACATTTTAGGATACCAAGTTTCATGTCATCGAGGGTAACGCGAGATACAACACCCTGCTCAGAAGGCCATGGATAGATAGAACGAGGGCAGTACCATTGACTCTCCACCATATGTTGATGTTCCCAACTAAAGATGGCATAAAAATGGTGTATGGAGAGCAACACACGGCAAAGGAAATGTTCACAATACATGGCATAACACCGACACCCATATACTCCACCTCGGAAGGGTCAGAAGATAAACGGGTCCCCGAGGATGATGAAGAAGACTTCCTCACTCCTCTAACCTTCATCCCCCCTGAAGAATCGAATGCAACAAAATCAAGGGTCGAAGACCTGGAGAAAGATGTTTTGATGGAAAATCTTCCAGATGGAAAGGTATACCAGGCAACGGGGTTAACCGCCGAACTCAAGAAGAAACTCATTCAATTTATTGCTAACAATGTTGAGATATTTGCTTGGTCCCACTTAGACATGACAGGAATCTCACCGAAAATAACCACCCATCGGCTAAGCATCGACCCCATGTTCAAACCAGTTAAGAAAAAAAGGAGGCCTCAGTCCGAGGTAAAGCACGCATTTGTCAAAGAAGAGGTAACGAAACTCCTCAAAATAGGATCCATCAGGGAAGTAAGATATCCTTAATGGTTGGCCAATGTAGTAGTGGTTCCAAAAAAGGGGAACAAATTAATGATGTGTTTAGATTATAAAGACTTAAATAAAGCATACCCTAAAGATTCTTTCCCATTGCCCAACATCGATCTCTTGATTGATGCCACGGCTGGCCACGAGATCCTCACCTTTCTCGATGCCTACTCCGGGTAAAATCAAATTCAAATGAACCCTGAGGATAGGGAAAAAACATCGTTCATCACAAAGTATGGCACATACTGGTAGATTGTAATACCCTTCGGGCTTAAATGCAAGGACCACACACCAACGCTTAGTTAATAAGATATTCAAAAGTCAAATAGGTAAATCCATGGAAGTTTACATTAATGACATGATGGTTAAATCCCAGCGCGCAAAGGACCATTTGGCTAACTTGCAAGAAACTTCCGACATCCTTAAAAGCTACAACATGAAGCTCAATCCTGAGAAATGCACCTTCTGCGTGGGTTCGAGCAGCTTTTTAGGCTTCATGGTATCAAATAGGGTGATTGAAATCAACCACGAAAAAATAAGGCCATCGAAGAAATCACAATGGTAAACAATGTGAAAGCCGTACAACGGCTCACATGGAGGATATCTGCGTTAGGACGATTCATCACGATGTAATCAGATTGGACCCATCACTTTTTCTCCCTACTCAAGAAGAAAAACAACTTCTAGTGGTTTCCAGAATGCCAACACGCCTCGGAGGAGTTAAAGCGGTATCTCTCGAGCCCGCCTTTTCTCCACTCCCTAAAGGAAGACAAACACTATATTTTTACTTGGAAGTGTTCGAAGTAGCGGTAGGTGGTGTGTTGGTTCGAGACGAGCAAGGTATGAAATTCCATGTCTACTATGTGAGTTGAACCTTGGGAGATGCTGAAACCAGGTATCCAAAATTAGAAAAATTAGCTCTTGTATTAATAAGTGCATCTCGAAAATTGAAGCCTTATTTCCAGTGTCACCAAATTATCGGTTCGGCTGGAAAAGTGGGCCATCGAACTCGGGGGATATGATGTCTAATATCAGCCCCGAACGACTATCAAGTCCCAAATTTTAGCGGACTTTGTGGTTGACCTTTCGCTCGACCTTGTGCCTGAGGTTGAAAAAGAACTTCTACTAATAATTGGCAAAACTTTGGGGGTATGGACCCTATTCAACGATGGTGCCTCGAACGTGACAGGATCCGGGCTCGACATAGTTCTGAAGCCACCTACGGGTGGCTTGATTAGACAATCAACAAAAACTGCAAAGCTGACTACCAATGAAGTCGAGTATGAGGCTATGATTCCAGGTCGCAAATTGGCCAAAGGCCTAGGAGCGAAAGTCGTCGAAGCAAAATGTGATTCCCTTCTAGTAGTAAATCAGGCGAACGGGAGCTTCGAGGTTCGAGAGGACAGGATGCAATGATACCTAGATAAACTTCAGGACACTTTGCATCGCTTCAATGAATGGACTTTGCTTCACATACATCGAGAACAAAACAGTGAGGCCGATGCACTCGCAAACCTGGGATCATCCGTCGAAGAAGATGACATGCTTCACAGGGCTGTGGTTCAGCTGTCCAAATCGGTGATTAAAGAAGGCCATGCCGAAATCAACTCCACCAGCCTAACATGGGATTGGAGAAATAAGTACATTGATTATTCGGGTAGTGGGAAGCTTCCCCTGGACCCAAAAGAATCAAGGGCTCTTCGGGCCAAAACAGCTGGATTTTCACTCGATGAGAATGGAACTCTATACAAAAGAGCCTTTGATGGACTGCTAGTAGTATGCTTGGGGCCGGGAGACACCGATTACGTGCTACGAGAAATCTACGAGGGAACCTCTGGGAATCACTCCGCTGCAGATTCCTTAATTCGAAAGTTGATCAGAGCAGGTTACTATTTGGACAGGATGGAAAGGGACACCAAAGAGTTCATTCGAGCGACAAGTGTCAAAGATTTTCCCCAATGATCCACCAACCGGTGAACATCTACATTCAGTCTTATCCCCATGGTCGTTCATGAAACCAGGAAAGGACATCATCGATTCCCTAACAACGGAGCCATGTAAGGCTAGATTTATTCTATTTATGACTAACTACTTCTCAAAATGAGTGGAAGCACAGGCCTACGAGAATATAAGAGAAATAGAAGTCATCAACTTCATCTGGGATCACATCATTTGTCGATCCGGGATCCCCTCCGAGATAACCTCCGAGAACGAGAAGTAGTTCATCGGAGGCAAAGTGACAAAATTTTTCGAAGATCAGAAAATCAAAAGGATCCTATCAAAGCCCTACCACCCATGTGCAAATGGTCATGCCAAGTCCACAAACAAGAAAAACGTTCAAAACTTGAATAAGATTTTAGAAAATGCGAAAGGAAAATCGAGGGAAATTCTGTCCGAAGTGTTATGGGTATTATCAGACAACCTCTAGATCGAGCACAGGAGAGACACCGTTCTTTTTGGTATATGGGTCCGAGGCTTTGATACTAGTCGAGGTCAGAGCCAAGTTCTAGATTCCGACATGCCACTGAGGACTCAAACAATGAGGCCATGACTACAACCCTCAAACTATTAGATGAAAAGCGAGAAGCTTCACAGATCCGAATGGCCGCCCAAAAATAAAGGATCGAAGATACTATAACAGGAGAACAAATCTCTGACATTTCGGACTTGGGGACTTAGTCCTAAGAAAAGTCACCCTAAACACTCGAAACCCTAACGAAGGAAGTACGTGCCCGAATATGGGAAGGACCGTACCGCGTCCTCGGAGTAATCAACAAAGTGTCGTACAAACTCGAGACCATGGAAGGCGAGCAACTTCCAAACAATTGGAACATATCAATGCTTAGGCGCTATTATTGCTGAGGTACAACTTTCTCCCTTTTCATTTTGTTCTTCATAATAATTTTTTACAAGTGATCGATGGAAGACACCACAACACCCTCCATCTCGAAGACCTTGGGTTTTAAATCATGCATTGCTCTATTTTTCTCTCTTGTTTGATTTTATCCTAAATGGGTTTCACCGACGAGGTTTTTTAACGAGGCAACATCTATATGATACCTAAGGAGAAATCAACAAGTATTGAACGCTTCTCTTCTATCAACCTCAAATACTGAGGGGCATCCCCTCGGGAGATCGCCTCCTCAAAGGAACTAAAATGTGCCAAAGAGGGTCTCGACAGGAGAACGATGTATAGGACCATACGGTCGAATGAACCTTGTCCACATAGAATAATCGAACCCTCGATGGTGAAAAAATGTATACTTGTACCAAGTAATTGAAGGAGAATCTTTTATCATCAAAACACTTCGCGCGTCAAAAAAGTTCGCTTTTTTTACAAGAGACGGCCCCAGGGCCTGAAATTCCCCGGACACTTGGGGACTGACACCGAAAGCTCGAAGCCGTATGACCTCAGGGATGGAAACTTCGAGCTCATAAGCCCTCCATGAGGCAATATCGACTCTGACTTAGGGACTATCCTCTACAGTCGGCTCATCAAGCTATCTAACTCGAAGTCGTATGACCTTAGGGCGGGCAACTTTGAGCTCATAAACCCTCTATGAGGCACCGATGTAAGCCTTCCACGAGGAAATATCAAAGACTTAAGACTCCAAGGCTAGCAACTTCGAGCTCATAAGGACTCCAAGAGGAACCAATGTAAGCCCTCCACGAGGCAACATAAAAAATATAAGACCTGAGGCAAGGAATGTACAAATTTGTAAGACGTTAAAAAGGCATAATCCCGATATCAAAGTCAAGGCTATATATCCGAACTTGTAAGCCCCTATAAAAGTCCTACCCTCGATATAGACGCCAAGGCTAATTTACTCGGGGACTAAAAGGCTACGACCAAATACAATGACTGCCGTCATAAGGCTCCGCCCAAACTAACGCGACTCAGAGATGTCCAACTTTCGCCATAAAATCACAGGCTTCCAATTACTTCAAAAGAACTTCGAAAAGAACCGGTTAAAGGTCATATCTACCTAACACGTAAGATCCCAAGTCGCCAGCTACATTAAAGGTCGTACTGACCTAACGCGTAAGAGCCCAAGTTGCCAGCTACATTGAAGGTCGAGCCAACCCAATGTGTAATAGCCTAAGCACCGGCCCAAAGAGCCTCAGGGCCAACTTAAAAGCCTAAGGTTTGATGATCTCAAGTCAAAACCTGACTCGAAGCCTGAGCCCAAAACAGTTAACTAAAGCGCCTCAAGGCCAAATGCGTAAGAGCCCATGTCGCCAACTATATCAAAGGTCGTACCGACCCAATGCGTAAAAGCCTAAGCATAGCCTAAAGAGCCTCAGGGCCGACTTAAGAACCTAAGGGTCGATGAGCTCGAGTCAAACCCGACTCAAATACATAGCCCTAAACGGTTAACTAAAGTGCCTCAGGGCGAAATGCGTAAGAGCCCAAGTCGCCAGCTACATCAAAGGCAGTACCGACCCAATGCGTAAGATCCCTCAGGCTAGCCTAAAAAAGCCTCAGGGCTAATTTATAGCCCCAAGGGTCTCGACAGGAGAACGATGTATAGGACCATACGGTCGAATGAACCTTGTCCACATAGAATAATCGAACCCTCGATGGTGAAAAAATGTATACTTGTACCAAGTAATTGAAGGAGAATCTTTTATCATCAAAACACTTCGCGCGTCAAAAAAGTTTGCTTTTTTTACAAGAGACGGCCCCAGGGCCTGAAATTCCCCGGACACTTGGGGACTGACACCGAAAGCTCGAAGCCGTATGACCTCAGGGATGGAAACTTCGAGCTCATAAGCCCTCCATAAGGCAATATCGACTCTGACTTAGGGACTATCCTCGACAGTCGGCTCATGAAGCTATCTAACTCGAAGTCGTATGACCTTAGGGCTGGCAACTTTGAGCTCATAAACCCTCTATTAGGCACCGATGTAAGCCTTCCACGAGGAAATATCAAAGACTTAAGACTCCAAGGCTGGCAACTTCAAGCTCATAAGGACTCCAAGAGGAACCAATGTAAGCCCTCCACGAGGCAACATAAAAAATATAAGACCTGAGGCAAGGAATGTACAAATTTGTAAGACGTTAAAAAGGCATAATCCCGATATCAAAGTCAAGGCTATATATCCGAACTTGTAAGCCCCTATAAAAGTCCTACCCTCGATATAGACGCCAAGGCTATCTCACTCGGGGACTAAAAGGCTACGACCAAATGCAATGACTGCCGTCATAAGGCTCCGCCCAAAATAACGCGACTCAGAGATGTCCAACTGTCGCCATAAAATCACAGGCTTCCAATTACTTCAAAAGAACTTCGAAAAGAACCGGTTAAAGGTCATATCTACCTAACACGTAAGATCCCAAGTCGCCAGCTACATTAAAGGTCGTACTGACCTAACGCGTAAGAGCCCAAGTTGCCAGCTACATTGAAGGTCGAGCCAACCCAATGTGTAATAGCCTAAGCACCGGCCCAAAGAGTCTCAGGGCCAAGTTAAAACCCTAAGGTTTGATGATCTCAAGTCAAAACCTGACTCGAAGCCTGAGCCCAAAACAGTTAACTAAAGCGCCTCAAGGCCAAATGTGTAAGAGCCCATGTCGCCAACTATATCAAAGGTCGTACCGACCCAATGCGTAAAAGCCTAAGCATAACCTAAAGAGCCTCAGGGCCGACTTAAGTACCTAAGGGTCGATGAGCTCGAGTCGAAACCGACTCAAATACATAGCCCTAAACGGTTAACTAAAGTGCCTCAGGGCGAAAAGCGTACGAGCCCAAGTCGCCAGCTACATCAAAGGCCGTACCGACCCAATGCGTAAGATCCCTCGGGCTAGCCTAAAAAAGCCTCAGGGCAAATTTATAGCCCCAAGGGTCTCGACAGGAGAACGATGTATAGGACCATACGGTCGAATGAACCTTGTCCACATAGAATAATCGAACCCTCGATGGTGAAAAAAAGTATACTTGTACCAAGTAATTGAAGGAGAATCTTTTATCATCAAACCACTTCGCACGTAAAAAAAGTTCGCTTTTTTTACAAGAGACGGCCCCAGGGCCTGAAATTCCCCGGACACTTGGGGACTGACACCGAAAGCTCGAAGCCGTATGACCTCAGGGATGGAAACTTCGAGCTCATAAGCCCTCAGTTTGCACAATATCATTACCTTTAGCTCTTATCTTATTTTCTTACCTCTCACCTAGCATCCATTGCCTAAAAAACTGGTATTAAAATAGATCATATATTTTTGGAAACACAAATCAAATATAATTGTAATTACTATTTTCAAGGTAAACACAACAATAGATGGATAAAAGCTCGGATAGCTTCGATAGGTGATGTGGGAGGTATAAGTGACGGTGAGGTGCTGAGTGATGGTGAGGTGCTGAGTGATTGTGAGGCATGCCCGAGGGGCTGATTACTATACATGTTTTTGCTTGAGGGGCTACTTATGATTTTATTACATTCATTTTCATACTAAATCTTTCGTTTTAAAGTTGTTAAAAATGTGCATTCTTTAAAGGACTTTTCTAAAGTTTGTTTTAAGGCATGATGATTTTGTATATCTATATTTATATTATTAGAAAGTAAGGCTATGTACATTGTGGTTTGATGGCATTGCTTTTTATGTGTTTCCTTGCCGCTTAGACTTGATTTATTGTCATTACTAATGAGTTAGCGTACTCACATTACTCCCTGCACCTCAGTGTGCAGATTCAAGTGGAGATATCAAGCATTAGTCCTTTATTCCGTGCGGAGCCGGACTGCGGGATATAGAGGTAGTTGTTCAACGTCCGCAACATCTCAATTTTCCCTTCTTGTTTTATCTAGTTTTCATTCGGAGGTTTTTGTATTATAATAGTATATTTTGGCTTATTCTTCTAGATGCTCATGACTTGTTGGCTCCGAGTTTTGTGGTTGGTGGCACTGTATATTGGCCTATTATATTCAGTAATTTCTGTATATTTTGTGAAATGCTTGAAACATTATTGGGATTTTTAAAAGAAATTGCGAACATGTGGTAGTTGGATAGCCTAGTTCCACGATAGGCGCCGTCACGACCGGTTTAGGATTTGAGGTCATGTCAGTTTAGTATCAGAGCATAGGTTACATAGGACTCAACGGTCATGAGAAGGTTTAGTAGAGTCTTGCGGATCGTTAAAGAGACGTCTGTACTTATCGTCGAGAGGCTACCGAATTTCTAGGAAACATTTCTATATTTCTTGAACACTTTCGTTCTGATCTATTGATTCTTGAAATATGAACTTACGTTGTTTCATTCTGTCACAGATGGTGAGCACATGCCATACCAATCAGAGTGACCAGTCACCGGCTAGACCAGCGAGAGGCCGAGGCCGTGGTAGAGGCAGGGGCCAGCCCGCGCAACAGCCGGAGCAGTACCACAGGATCCCCCTATCGATCATGATCAGGTTCCCACAGATGGTGTCCCAGTGGGACAGGCTCAGGCACCAGCAGTGCCTATGGTTATTCTGGGTCTTCAGGAGACCCTGTCTCAGATATTGACAGTATGCACCAGTTTGACTCAGTCAGTCGCTATGTCTTCTACTGCCACCACAGCTGAAGTCGGGGGAGGCAATCAGACTCCAGCTGCCCGGGCACCTGAGTAGGCTGCAGAGGTTATTAAGGCACCGGGGGCAGCCCTAGCTCCACCAATTGCTTCGGCCCAGGATTATGTGGTCCCTGCTATGCCTCAGGAAGAGAAGCGCAGGTTGGAGAAATTCAGCAGATTTTAGCCTCTGACTTTTAGGGATTTCTAGATAGCTGCTAGAGGATATTGCGTACCGCGGGTATGTTGGAGACCAGTGGGGTCTCCTTTGTTACATTTCAGTTTGCGGGTGCTGCCTTTACCTGGTGGGAGTCATTCGAGAGGCATAGACCGGTTGGTTCAGCACCTCTTACCTGGCAGCAGTTCTCCATGATCTTTTTGGAGAAGTATGTTCCTCAGTCCCACATGGAGGAGCAGCACAGGTAGTTTGAGCAGCTCCGCCAGGGGAGTTATCAATTACTCAGTACGAGATGAGGTTCTCTGAATTGGCTAAGCATGCTTCTAAGGTTATCTCTACTGATTGGGAGGGGGTGAGGAGGTTTGTAGATGGTTTTTCTTATCAACTTCGGTTATTTATGACTCAGGAGAGAGTATCGGGTGCTTCATTCGAGCAGGTTCTTGGCATAGAACGAGATAATTAGTCTGTTTACCACCAGGAGCGGGAGGAGAGGGAGGCCAACAGGCCTCGTGGTTCGGGAAGTTCCAGTGGTGCTCTCTTCAAGGGACATTTTCAGTAAGGTAGGGGTCATTCATTTAGTCCTCCTAATTCGGGCCGCCCAACATATAGTGGTGCATCATCGGGGCAGGGTCCCTGTGGTTCTTAGTCAGGTCATACTTTATTTGGTTCCCTCCCAGCTTAGAGTGCAACTTGAGCACCTCCAGCTTAGGGTTCTTCTATGCAGGAGTCTTCCAGTGGCTGTACGGGGTATAGGGGTTTCTATCAGTCCCCGCCTCCAGCTCCAGGAAGTTGGTTTGAGTGCGGAGAGTTCGAGCATGGGTGGAGGCAGTGTCCCCGCTGTTCCGGTGGATCTTCTCAGTAGAGGGGCCAGCCCTCGACTTCAGCTCCAGTCACTTCACCACCTGCCCAGGCAGCCAGGGGTGGTGGTCAGTCAGCCAGAGGCCACCCTAGAGGGGGAGGTCGAGCAGGCGGAGGTCAGTCTTGCATGTATGCATTCCCAGCCAGGACGGATGCTATGGCCTCAGATGCCGTGATCGTAGGCATTGTTTCAGTCTATTGCTGTGATGCCTTGGCTTTATTTGACCCTGGTTCTACATATTCCTATGTTTCTTCATATTTTTCCAGTTTTCTGGATGTGCCCCGTGAGTCTCTAGTCACCTCTGTTCAAGTGTCGACTCCGGTAGGCGATACTGTTATCGTGGACCACGTGTATCGGTCACTCATGACATCTATTAGGGGTCTGGAGACTCGAGTTGACTTATTGTTACTCATCATGGTCGATTTTGACGTGATATTGGCGATGGATTGGTTATCTCTATGTCATGTTGTTCTTGATTGTCATGCTAAGGCCGTGACCTTAGCTGTGCCGGGGTGTCCGAGGGTTGAGCGGAGAGGTTCTTCCGAGTATATTCCTAGCAAGGTGATTTCTTACCTGAAGGCTTAGCGCATGTCCGGGGTCACCATGGGATGCACCAGTGTTATTCGTGAAGAAGAATGATGGGTCCATGCATATGTGTATTGACTATCGATAGTTGAATAGGGTTACGGTGAAGAACCGGTATCCCTTGCCCGACATTGATGATTTACTTGACCAACTTCAGGGAGCCACAGTGTTTTACATGATTGATTTTAGATCTGAGCATCATCAGTTGAGGATTCGGGATTCTGACATTCTGAAGACTGCTTTCTGGACCAGATATGGTCATTCTGAGTTCCTGGCAATGTCATTTGGGCTGACCAATGGCCCAGCTGCGTTCATGTAATTGATGAACAACGTGTTTCAGCCTTATCTTGATTCCTTCATCACTGTGTTCATTGATGACATTCTGGATTATTCTCGTAGCCAGGAAGAGCATGCTCAGCATTTGAGAGTTGTGTTACGGAGTTTGAGGGAGGAGAAATTTTATGCAAAATTCTCCAATTGTTAGTTTTGGCTTGGTTCGGTAGATTTATTGGGGCACGTGGTGTCTAGTGAGGGGATTCAGGTTGATCCAAAGAAGATAGAGGTGGTGCAAAGTTAGCCCAGACCGTCCTCAGCTACATAGATTAGGAGTTTCCTTGGTTTGGCTGGATATTACTGTCGCTTTATGGAGGGAATCTCTTCTATTGCTTCGCCTTTGACCAGATTGATCCAGAATGGTGCTCTATTCAGATGGTCTGATAAGTGTGAGGAGAGCTTCAGAAGCTCAAATCAGTATTGACTAGAACTTCAGTACTAGTTTTGCATGTTGGTTCGGGTTCTTACGCATTTTATTGTGATGCTTCTAGAGTTGGCTTGGGAACGGTATTGATGTAGGACGGTACGGTGATTGCCTACGCGTCCAGACAGTTGAAGGTGCATGAGAAGAATTATCCAGTGCATGATATTAAGTTAGCTTCCATTGTTCATGCATTGAAGATTTGGCGGCATTATTTGTATGGAGTGGAGTGTGAGATTTTCACTGATCATCGTAGTTTGCAGTATCTGCTGAGGCAGAGGACTTGAATTTGCGTCAGAGGAGATGGTTAGAGCTCCTCAAGGATTATGACCTCACTATATTATATCATCCGGGGAAGGCCAATGTAGTGGAGGATGCCTTGAGTCGCAGAACAGAGAGTTTAGGAAGTCTAGCCTACCTTCCAATAGCAAGGCGACCATTAGCCCTTGATGTTCAGGCCTTGGCGGGTCAGTTGGTGAGATTGGAACTATAAGAGCCCCCACGGGTGTTGTCTTGTGTAGCCTCCAGGTCCTCTCTTTACGATCAGATTAGAGTGCGCCAGTATGATGATCCATATTTTCTTCTTCTTCAGGACAAGGTCCGTCGCGGTGATGCCAAGGATGTGGTTATTGGTGATTATGGGATCATGAGGATGCAGGGCTGGATTTCCGTGCCCAATGTAGATGGGCCTCCAGATTTCATTCTATCTGAGGCTCATAGTTCACGGTATTCCGTCCATCCGGGTGCCGCGAAGATGTATCAGAATTTGAGGCAACATTATTGGTGGAGAAGGATGGATAAGGATATTGTGGAGTTTGTGGCTCGGTGTCTCAACTGTCAGCAGGTCAAGTATGAGCACCAAAGACCTGGTGGATTGCTTCAGAGGTTTGATATTCCAGAGTGGAAGTGGGAGAGAATCACCATGGACTGCATAGTTGTACTCCCGCATACATCGAGGAGGTTTGATACTATATCGGTTATTGTGGATCGACTGACCAAGTCCGCGCACTTCATTCATGTTGGTACTACGTATTCTTCGTAGAGGTTAGCTGAGATTTATATCAGGGAGATTGTTCGATTGCATGGGGTTCTAGTTTATATCATTTTCGACAGAGATACTCAGTTCACATCTCAGTTTTGGAGAGCCGTGCAGAGAGAGTTAGGTACTCAGGTCGAGTTGAGCATAGCGTTTCACCCTCAGACCGACGGGCAGTCGGCGCGTACCATTCAGATTTTTGAGGATATGTTGCGTGCTTGTGTGATTGACTTTGGTGGTTCATGGGACCAGCTTCTACTACTAGCGAAGTTTGCATATAACAACAACTATCAGTCGAGTATCTAGATGGCTCCGTATGAGGCTTTATATGGTAGGAGGTTCATATATCCGGTTGGTTGGTTTGAGCCGGGCGAGGCTAGTCTGTTGGGAACAGACTTAGTTCATGATGCATTGAGTAAGGTGAAGTTGATTCAAGAGCGACTTCGCACGACACAGTCTAGGCAGAAAAGTTATATGGACCGGAAGGTCCGAGATGTGTCTTTCATGGTTGGGGATAAGGTGTCACCCATGAAGGGTGTTATGAGATTCGGGAAGAGAGGGAAGCTGAGTCCCAGGTTCATTGGGCCATTTGAGGTGCTTTAGAGGGTTGGGGAGGTGGCTTATAGGCTTGCTATGTCTCCATGTTTATTGAGTATTCATCCCATATTCCATGTTTCGATGCTCCGGAAGTATGTTGGAGATCCTTCCCATGTTTTGGACTTCAGCATGGTTCAGCTTGAGGGTGATATGTCATATGAGGTAGAGCCAGTGGCTATTTTGGGTCGACAGTTCAGGAAGCTGAGGCCTAAGGATATAGTTTCAGTGAAGGTTCAGTGGAGAGGGCAGCTGGTGGAGGATGCCACCTAGGAGACCGAGTGGGAGATGCAGGATAGATATCCTCACTTATTCGAGAATCTAGGTATGTTTCTAGACCCATTCAAGGACGGACGCTTGTTTAAGAGGGGGAGGATGTAACGACCCGGCCGGTCGTTCCATGTGATTTACCCCGTTTCCCCCATTTCTGCATTTGTTATATATTGCGAGCTTGTTTCTGTTGTGTTGGGTGAGTTGGTTTGGGTCCGGAGTGATTATGGTGAGAATTGAAGCATTTAGTCTCTTAAAGTAGCCTAATAGTTCAAAAAGTCATCTGAGAGTTGACTTATTGGTAAATGAGCTCGGAATGCGAATTTTATGGCTTGGATAGCTTCGTTAGGTGATATGGGACGTATGAGTGTGTTTAGAATATTTTTGTGATATCCGGTGTAGAATTAGGCTTGAATTGGCGAAAATTAGTTTTTGGCAATTTCCGGTCGGCAGTGGAAAATAGGATATCGGGGTCGGAATGGAATTCAGGAAGTTGGAGCAGGTTCGTAATGTCATTTTGGATATGTATGCAAAATTTCAAGTGAATCGGAGTTGTTTTGTTTGGTTTCAGCATAGTTGGCGAAATTTGGATGTTTCAAAGTTCATAGGCTTGAATTTGATGTAATTTTTGGTGTTTCGAAGGCTCGACTAAGTTGGAATAATGCTATAGGGTGTGTTGTTATGCTTGGTTGGGGCCCCGAGGGGATCGAGATTGATTTCGGATGGTTGGCGGGGTTTTGAACTTGGAAAATTTGAAGAACTGCTGGTGTCATTTTCTGGTGTTGGCCGCACCTGCGAATGGGTAGCCGCAGCTGCGATGTCGCAGGTCCGATGGGCAGTGTGCAAGTGCGAAAAAGTCTAGGCAGGGGATTTTTCCACAGGTGCGAAGTTTGGGCGGCACCTGCAAAGCCGCAGGTGCGAGTTCTGTCTGTTAAGTAGGATTCCGCAGGTGCGAACCTGGGACCGCAGGTGCAGAAATACTGGCACAAACAGTATAAAAAGGGCCTCCGCGAAAATTCTCTCATTTTCACCATTTTTTCATGCGGAAGGAGTTCTTTGAAGGCAATTTGAAGAATTGAACTCGAGATTCTTCAGTAAAGGTAAGTAATTTTGTTACTAACATCGTTCCTATGCTATTTTGTTCAGATTATGCTTGAAAATTTAAGGATTTAAGTAGGAAAAGGCTGGGAAGAAGGGGTGGAGAATTAGAATTCCTTTTGAAGTTTTGGGTATGAAATTGCGGTCAGATTGTGATGATTTTGGTGTGAGTAGAATCGTGGGAGGACGAGGTTTCTAGTGATGTAAAAATTATCAAATTTTGAGACATGGGCCCGGGGCTCGGGTTTGGCCGAATTTTGAAATTTCTTGTATTATTTTGTGGTTTTTGATTGGGTTGTGTTCCTTGGTTATATATTAATGATATTAAATAGGTTTTGGCTAGATTCAGAGCAATTGGGAGCTAATTTGAAGGGCAGGAGCATTGCGGACTAGTGTTGTGGCCCGGTAGAGGTAAGTAATGGTTATAAATCTTGTCATGAGGGTATGGAACCCCCGACTGCATATGTTCTCACTGAGTTTGGAATAGCGAACATGTCAGATGACGAGTATGTGGCGCGTACTGATTTTTGGATTGGACTAGGTCCTCTCCGCGGCAACTAATGAGTTGCATATTTACTCAAAACCTTATGTTAAATTATGTTCCCACTATTTGTGAAATATTTGGGCTATAAGCCGTGTTTGGGGCCTCGTGCCGATCTGTTTAGATCCCTTGGGGGATTTTTACCGTTGTTTTCCTCACTATTTGTTGATGAATTTACTCAGCCACATTGTGCATACTGTTTTTCGAAACTCAGCCTGATTTACACTACATGAAATTTAAAATGATGTTTTGGGTTGAGGACCCTGTTTTACTGATTCGTCCTAGGGGCCTTTTAGTGGTGTTGCTGAGTGTGGCCGAGGGCCAAGAGTGATGGTGAGGTACTGAGTGATATTAGCGCTTGAGCTGAAGGAGCCCCTCCGGAGTCTGTACACACCCCTAGTGAGTGCACCGAGTGCAGAGCGACAAGTGATTGGGCGGCATGAGTGACTGTGGGGTGCTGAGTGATTGTGAGGCATGCCCGAGGGGCTGATTATTATACATGTTTTTGCCCGAGGGGCTACCTATGATTTTACTACATTCATTTTCATACTAAATATTTCGTTTTAAAGTTGTTAAAAATTTGCATTCTTTAAAGGACTTTTCTTAAGTTAGTTTTAAGGCATGATGATTTTGTATATCTATTTATATTATTGGAAAGTAAGGGTGTGTATATTGTGATTTGATGGCATTGATTTTTATATGTTTCCTTGCCGCTTAGACTTGATTTATTGTCATTACTACTGAGTTGGCATACCCACATTACTCCATGAACCTCTGTGTGCAGATTCAGGTGCAGATATCGAGCATTAGTCCTTTATTCCGCGCGGAGCCGGACTGCGGATATAGAGGTAGTTGTTCAGCATCCGCAACATCTCTATTTTTCCCTTCTTGTTGTATCTAGTTTTCATTCGGAGGTTTTTGTATTATAATATTATATTTTGGCTTATTCTTCTTGATGCTCATGAGTTGTTCGCTCCGGGTTTTGGGGTTGGTGGCGCTATATATTAGCCTATTATATTCAGTAATTTCTGTATATTTTTTGAAATGCTTGAAACATTATTTGGACTTTTAAAAGAAATTGCGAACATGCGGTAGTTGGCTAGCCTAGTTCCACGATAGGCGCCCTCACCGCCGGTTAAGGATTTGGGGTTGTGACAACAGTATTATATTACGATGATGTTACGCCTTGCAGTACTACATTACAATGATGTTATGCTTCACAGTATTTAATTATTACGATGTTGCACCCTGTAATATTGTCCTTTGAATTTGCCGTAAGGTAATTGTCTTCAGTCCGAGGAAAAGATTATTTAGAGACTATAAGAATTATGCTATTTCAAATAATTGATGAGTTAATTCGTGAAGGTGAGAGCGGCAGAAAGTCAAAGAAAATAAATTTTCGTCCAAGTTTGGTGTGTTAGGATAAGATACGGGCTGAGTGTTAATACCCGATATTTATGGACTAGTACCATACAAGGTACCATATAACCATTATAGTATGATATATAAAAGGGTATTAAAAATAAGTATAATTTTAAGTAATTTGAGACAAATCTTAATTATGCGGGTAATTTATTAATTACCGGGTAACGAAATATTACCTAATTAATTAATTTGTTATGGGATAAGATTAAAACCCCTCCCCAACCCCACGTGGCAGCAAGATATTAAACAACTCAATTACTCTTGATCAAGTTTGGTTTGGTGGCAATCTAGTATAATAATCACAAGACATATTCTAGGATTTGGATTACAAACAACACTTCATTCTAAAACACTACAAATTAGATTCCTACAATTCATTAGCACAGACTACAACCAGATTCTAATCCATTCCTAATATTTCCAATACCAAGATATTACAATCAGAGTGAGAATGTTAGCAATATCCTTCTTGCAACCAATTCCTACAAAAGAAAACCCAACGAGAATTTTTAGACTCTTAGCAACGGAGAAATTTTGTGGTTCTAAAGAAGTACGGTGCAACCTTTTTCAAGAATATCATATAGACTTTCCCCTACTCCAGGTGTGTTAACGCTAAGCCCTTATTTTATTTTGCATGATCTCGTAATTACACGAGTTTGATAACGAGGCACAAAAAAATTTATATCCCGAGATTTACGTAAAATTTTTCTAGTCTTGTAAGTTACAATATTCTCTGTATCGGGACTTCATATTGAATTGAATATTTCCTTTTTCTATTCAAGAGAGCAGAGAGTCTATATATATAGTATTGCAGTATTTTCATTACCATCGAGCTATAATCGATGGGCAGGCCCCTATTGGGCAACCTCTGATCATATGGTAAGTTATATACCGAGCCTACTGTGGCCGAGTGCCTATGAGCGAGCCCAGTTGGTCGAGATACATAGCCTAATATGGAGGAGCGCCTATGAGTGAGCCTACTATGGTAGAGTAGTTATATATATATATATATACCGAGCCTTATAGGGCTGGAAAGCTATTTTACTTACTAAATTGAGAGAGTGGAGTTAGTATCAGCAGGTAAGTATATCTTCATATTATCTTTGTCTTCCAGTTGTTTTCACTTATTACATTATAAGTTAAGTTTTTGCTTTTAGTATATTACCTTACATACTTGGTACATTATTTCGTACTGACATCTCTTTTCTGGGTGCGCTGCATTTCATGCGTAAGCTCCATGCCTTTCAGAGTTGCCGCGTCTAGATCTTTATGTATATCTTTTGTATATATGCATATATGTTATGAGTAGGTTGGGGAGATATTTCGATCACAATATATCCACCAATAGAGGCTTGTAGACATATCCTATCAGTTAGTGCAGTATGCTGGGCTGCTAGACGTTTTATGTATATTTTTGGTTTGCTAGCTGTAATATTTATGAAGGTCTTGTCGACCCAGCTTTATATTGATATTTAGCCAGCATTAACAGTTGTCTTGCAATGTGGCCCATGGCCAAAGTATGACATCACATGTTCAGAGTTCCTTAGTCGTAAGTTAGAATGCAAGATTATGTGAGGCACCAGGTGCCGGTCTCGCCCCGCAGGTTTGGGGCGTGACAATAGTGATATAAGTCATTTTTGTGCTACGTGATATTCCTTAATCATTTTAGCGATTATTTATATACTTTGTTGTGATATTTTGTCAAAGTGGCTCTTGAAAGGTTGGCTTGCCTGTTTGTCTGATTGTTATGATCGTCCCCCATTGGCTATATTATACTTACTCATTCATCTTGGATCTATTTATGTATCATAGCTTGCATGGTAATGATATACTTGTGCTTGATGAGGATGAATTATATTTCACCAAAAGTTTTTTCCTGTTGTTAGAATGTGTGATATTGGCAAAATGGGTGTTTATGTGCGATTTGATGTAATATTGGCACGATGAGTGTTTCTGTGTGATTTGGTGTAATATTGGCACGACGGGTGCTTACATGCATATGAGGATGGGAGATAATGGCACGACATGTGTTTGCGCGCACGTGATGATGAGAGACATGCATTGTATTGTGATTATGTTTCCTTCATACACACATATATGTATTCTACCTTGATTGTTAATGTTATTCGTGTACCTCTTACATTGTTTGTTGTTGTTACTATGTGCCACCTACTTTGTCAGTTGTCGTTGATTAGGTATATAATGCCTTGTCTCTTACTATTACTTATGCGCATTTTAACTTGTCTGGTACTATTTCTTGTGTGTATTTTATCTTATCTCTTACTTCTACTCACGTACCCTTACCTTGTTGTCACTATTACTTATGTGCATTCCACCTTGGTTGTTGCTGTTATCTATATGCCTTCTACCTTACTTGTTGCTGGTATCTATATGCATTTTACTCTATTGTAACTATTATCTTCATGTCTTCTACCTTGTTTATTGTTGTTACATCTATGTATTCTAATTTATTGTCACTATAAGCTATATGTCTTCTACCATGTTTGGTGTTGTTATACTTATGCTTGGTGAGGAAGAGTGGTATTGCACCGAAGGTATTTTTGTTCTTAGTAAGAATGAGATAATGCATGAAAAGTGTTGCCATGCCATTTGATTTGATATCTTGATCATAATCCTTCTGTTATGCAGATTTGTTGAAATAGTTTATGTTACTTTTCTAATACTGTTTCTTCTACATAGACTTGATTTATTTGAAGGCTTGGTTGTTAGGTTTGAGAAACATGCTCATTAATTCTCTTATTTTATCTTTTTACTGTTAATCATCTTTTCCCTTTCTATTTTGCTTATGAACTGCACATGTTATATTAGTAAGTATCTTTTGACTTAAAAACCTCACCACTGATTCATCGAGGTTAGTCAACATACTTTATGAGTACATAGTATCAGTTTTACTCATACTATACTATTAAACCTTGCGTTTTCAGATCTTGGCTGTTGTGGACGAAGAAGGCTAGTATTTTCACGGCCCAAAACTGAGGGACAGTACCGGCGCACAACCGAGTATACCCGACTGAGAAAGCGTGATAGGTTTTATTCTACCCAACTAATTGGTGAATAAAGAGGACGTGAACTCCACCAATCATACTTTTTAAATATATCATTAACAACTTTCATTTTTGTTTCCATTAGTAGTTCAGCCATAATAACCAGCTTGTTACAATTATTAGATATGAGGAAAACATATTCGCCAAATACAATCATTTGCAATCCAATTCCAATACCCGACACCACCCACAACCTGTCTGCGGAGCCTCTCAATACAAATAAAGAAAAATATGGAAATGCTAGCACTAAGGCCCCGACTATACTTCAAATGAAAAGTACACGATAATCCAATGACGCAGGACCCCGAAACGAAGTGGGGATCGCCAACATAGCTGGAAGTAACATACCGCTATCGCTGATAACTGTTGCTACTGTGGAACCACCTGCATCCATTAAAGATGCAGCGCCCCGAGAAAAGGGACGTTAGTACTGTCGAATAGTACTAGTATGTAAAGCTAAAAATCATCTTTCAAAATAGAATAACCATACAAGAAAAGGAAAGCCATATAAACAATCGAGTCACAATCAATAACATCGAAATGCCCAAGTGAAACCTAACGATTGTCAACGTATAAGAGTAACACACATCCCCTTAGAAAGATCAATAATGCAATAAGAAGAATTCAAGCATTCGATGAGGAGAATAAGCACCATCACAACATCAATTAAGGAATCACACAAGCTATCAAGAGAATCATTTTAAATTTAGCTTGGCCATCACTAGCATTAACCTCTTATTACTCATATTTCCACCGTACTTTTATACGGAGTCCGATCACGACCCGATCGGCTAGGTTGTCTCCCTTGCGGACATGTTTCCACAACACCGATTTCTGTTTCAATTTCAATTCAATTTGCAACACTGCACAAAACCACCATGTGTGTGGCATGGTGTCTGATCACGGCCCGGTTGTCTAGCCCGTCTTACTCAAGACATTTCTATTTTCATCAATCATCTCATTTCTAATTGTACACATAAATTTCAAGTCTTCCAATGCTAGTGGCCACAATCGTTAATTCATACCCAGCACTAGGCCCCATTTCATAATTCAATTCATTTCCACATATTTCACATCAATATTGATTTCATCAACAAGCCGTTCGGTACAGAACATCGACACATGAGAGCAATCACGAATCAGGGGCATATAGAGATTGCCACATTCCTTTGCAATTTAACATATTTTCCATAACATCAATACTTCACCAAGTAACAACATAGCATCATGGAAGCATTTGAATGCATATGGCACATAAGGTCTAACAATACATATACTTTTGAAATGTTATTTCCTTCATCAATAAAGATTAAGGCTTACACAATTTATAGAGGAGCACCACAGAGGTTCGATTCCAAAGAAGAGGGGGTTTTAGCCATACATACCTCAAATAGATTTTAGGAAAATCCCACTTTTAGGAGTTATCTTAAGTAGTTGAGTCGAGGCTCGTCTCGTAGTCTATTTCATATATGCATATTCTCATTTCATAGGCATCACTAGGCATAATTATACGTGTTACCCACACTCCATTCCCCAGTTTATTTAATTAATTTTCAAATATCTTTATAGTATAACATTTGCTAAACACACTCAATCAAGGAATTTAAGTACACATATGGTCATCTAGGATTAATAAGTACATGGAGTTTTCCTCACCCAATTGGTATACTACTTTTCATTTAGATTAATACACAAAGACAGACCATTTTTAATAAGCAAAGCATACTTTAAACCTTTATCTTTTGGTAATAAGCTCATTCGGAATAATCATGTTTACAAGTTTATACGGGATAACCTGGAACGTCGAAATTAGGGATTTGATCCGATCATACTTAGACTTACGGAAACATTATGGAATTCACTTCTGAGAGATGAAGTTTAGCCAACATACCTGGTTGAGCTTTACTTAAGTTTCTACAAGACACCAACATCTCTAGCAATAATAATTTATAAGGAGAAAGCAAAAATATATTAACAACTAGAAAGATTATCCATGGTGTAACACTCTTAGGAATTTCATCAAACGCGTGAAGTAGACTACATGCTCTGAAAAAATGGAAATTCCTTCTTCCCTCAACCAATATTAACATGAACTACCCAAATTAGTTCTTTAATATCACATACTAGAAATTAGTGCTACATTCATGGCCTATTTCTAATCCCCGCAACATATTTGAACCCTTAACCTCTTGCATGCAAGTTCTAGAAGTAGGGTTACCCGGATGAAGGACAATCTAATTGCTATCTTTCTTGATTCTTGAAGGTTTGATAATGATTTGGGTGATTATGAAGCTAGGACACCTCTTTATCTCTCTATATTGCTCTCAACTCTCTCAAATTACCTAAATGAAGCCCCAAAGCCTATTCATAAAAATGGGGTCGGGTTATGAAAATAGGAAAAGAAGCCTCCAAAATCGTGTCTGCAATCGCATAATGGATCGCAGAACAGGAATGTGGGCCGCAAAATGGATCGCGGAATTGGTGCCCAAAACTGGGCTTCACTGGGCAGGTTTCCGACCATTTTGTGGTCGCATAATCACTGATGCGATCGCATAATGGTCGCAGAATGGCCGCAGAATTGTATTATGCCAGCCTTTGGTAATTTGATCATAACTTTGTGTAGGAATGTCCAAACGACGAACAGTTTTAAGAGTTATAAACTAGACTCAAAGAACTTTCATTTGATTGGTTGTTTATCACGTAAACCTTTATAGCTGTTTAAATATGATCGTTCAAAGTGTGGACTTATGCGAACTTATTCTGAATTTTAGCCTATTATGAAATTTTCCAATTTGACTTAGACTTGGGCCTATCCTTGGACCCCACATTACTTATTGTAACGACCAAGTCGGTCGTTCTGTGAGATTTACCCCGTTTCCTCTATTTCTTCATTTGTTATATATTGCCATCCCGTTTTTGATGTGTTGGATCAGTTGGTTTGGGTCCGGAGTGGTTATGGTGAGAGTTTAGGCATTTAGCCTTTTAAAGTAGCCTAATAGTTGAGAAAGTCAACTGAGAGTTGACTTTTTTGTAAACAACCTCGGAATGCGGATTTAATGGCTCAGATAGCTTCGTTGGGTGATTTGGGAATTAGGAATGTGTTCAAAATATTTTTCTGATACCCGGTATAGAAATAGGCTTGAATTGGCGATTCTCGGCCGACACTGGAAAATAGGTGATCGAGGTCAGAATGTAATTACAAAAGTTGGGATAGGTTCGTAATGTCATTTTTGATATGTCTGCAAAATTTCAGGTCAATCGGAGGTGTTTTGGTTGGTTTCGGCGTAGTTGGCAAAATTTAGAAGTTTCAAAGTTCTTAAGCTTGAATTTGATGTAAATTTGGTGCTTTCGTGTTGTTTTTGGTGTTTCAAAGGCTCGACTAATTTGGAATAATGCTATTGGGTATGTTGGTATGTTTGGTTGGGGCCCCGAGGGGATCGAGATTGATTTTGCATGGTTGACGGGATGTTTGGAGTGATTTTTGGTAATTTGCAGGTTGCTGGTTGCTGGTGTTTTTGCACCTGCGGAAGGGGACCCGCAAGAGTGGACTGGGCTCCGCAGGTGCGAGATTTGGCTGAGTAAGGAATAGTACGTAGGTGTGAGGAGTTTGTCGCACCTGCGATGTCGCTGGTGCGGAAGGTGCATCGGAGCTGGAATTTCTTGGCTCCAATGAAACTCTACATGTAATCATTTTTTCTTTGCTGAATGAGGTGCAGGTTGAACAATTGTTGAATACCTCGAGGGAACAAAAATAGGCCATTGGGCGGACAACAACAGACATACGGGGGATTTCTGCTGGAATTTGTGAGTACAATAGACAATTGGAGCAAGACAGAAAACACAGTGTGGAGCATCAAAGAAGGTTAAACTCTTCCATGCAAGAGGTGGTGAAGAAGAAAATCATAAAATGGTTAGATGACGGGGTAGTCTACCCCATTGCCGATAGTTCTTGGGTGAGTCCGGTGCAATGCGTGCCGAGGATAGTGACCGGGTGGAGAGTTTGCATGGACTACTAGAAGCTCAACAATGCTACTTGCAAGGACCATTTCCCTATGCCTTTTATTGATCAAATGCTTGATCGGCTAGCGGGGAGGTCATTATATTGCTTCTTGGATGGGTATTCCACATATAACCAAATCAACATCGCCTTAGAAGATCAAGAGAAGACAACAGTCACGTGTCTGTATGGGACCTTTTCCTTTAGCCGTATGCCATTTGGGCTAAGCAATGCCCCGACTACCTTTCAGTGGTGCATGATGTAAATCTTCTCGGACATGGTGGAAGATTTCCTAGAGGTGTTTATGGATGACTTCCCTATAGGCGTTGACTCCTTTGAGAATTTTCCTTGAAAACCTTAGACAAGTGCCCAAAAGATGTAAAGAAACCAACCTTGTGGTAAAATGGGAAAAGTGCAACTTCAAGGTGGATGGGGGCATTGTTTTGGGCCAAAAAGTTTCCAAGCAAGGAATAGAGGTTAATCAGGAAAAGATCGAAATCATTTCCAAACTTCCCCCTCCCACTTCAATATAAGGTGTCTGAAGCTTATTGGGGCATGCCAGTTTTATAGGTGTTTTATCAAAGACTTCTCAAAAAATGAAAATCCCATGTGTAAGCTCCTTGAAAAAGATGCAAAATTTGAATTCGGTGAGAAGTGTCTCAAAGATTTTGGGGAATTGAATGAAAATCTCACCATGGAACCTACTATTGTCACACATGTTTGGTCCCTCCCATTAGAACTCATGTGTGATGCTAGTGGTGTATCTATTGGGGTGGTCTTTGGTCAGTGGCATAACAAGATCCTTCATCATGTCTACTATGCAAGAAAGAAACTAAATGGTGCACAAATTAATTACATTGTGATTGAGCAAGAACTTCTTGGCCTTGTCTATGCTTTTGAAAAATTTCGGGCCTATTTTTTGGGGTCCAAAGTGATAGTTTACACCGACCATGATACCTTCTGCTATCGTATGGAGAACAATGATGCTAAACCAAGATTTATTAGGTGGGTCCTTTTGTTAAAAGAGTTTGACTTTGAAGTCAAGGAACGTAAATGGACCGAGAATCCAGTTGAGGATCACTTATCTAGGCTTGAAGAAGCAGGGAGACCAAAAGAAGATCTTGAAATTAATGACTCCTTTCCAGATAAACACATATTGGCATTGTCTAGCACCTCTTCCCTTTTGTATGCCAACATCGCTAACTTCTTGGTTAGTGACTTTATTCCAAACGGGTTGGAAGCTTATCAAAAGAAAACGTTCTTGCGGGAGAGTAGGAAATACTAGTGGGAGGAACCCTTTCTGTTCCCGATTTGTGCCAACAACATCATTCGGTGTTGTGTTGCAGAAGATGAGGTAATGCAGATTCTCAAAGCATGTCATGACTCCCTATTAGAGGCCATCTTGGTGGAAACCATACTGCAGCAAAAGTACTTTAATGTGGCTACTATTGGCCATTGATCTACCAAGAGGTAAATAAAATGGTCAACGCATGTGATCAATGTCAAAGACAAGGGTCAATTACTAGAAGACATAAGATGCCTATGAACTTTGTAATGGAGGTCGAGATCTTTGATGTGTGGGGGATAGACTTCATGGGTCCCTTCGTGGGTTCTTATGGCATGACATATATCTTGGTGATTGTGGAATATGTCTCCAAATGGGTAGAGGCAATCACATTTCCTAGAAACGAGGCAAAGTGTATAACCACTTTCTTGAAGAATAACATATTACCGCAGTTTGGTACCCCCAGGGCCATCCTTTGTGATGGTGGTTCTCCCTTTTGCAACAAGGCCTTCACCGGGCTGCTCGAAAAGTATGGAGTCAATCACAAGGTGGCCACCACTTATCATCCCTAGTCGAGTTTCCAAGTTGAAGTTACTAACAGGGAAATCAAAAACATCCTAGCAAAAATTGTTACTGCAAAAAGGATCGACTGGTCAAGGAAGTTGGATGACGCATTGTGGGCATATCGCACAACATTTAACACTCCCACTGGCACCTCACCATAACTGTTGGTTTTTGGTAAGGCGTGCCACTTTCTAGTTGAGCTTGAACACAAATCCATGGGGGCATTGAAAAAGTTGAAACTTGGTTAGGCCGAAGCTGCTAACCTAAGAATGACTCAACTCAATGAGATGGAAGAATTCCGTCTCAATGCATATGAGAGTGCAACAATGTATAAGGAGAGAATGAAGTTTGTTCATGACAAGAAGATTTTGAAGCAGGACTCGAAATTTCACAGGTTCTTCTGTTTCATTCTTCTCAATCCTTTCACCCTGATTCATTGTATTTTGAGCTACCTGTAGTCTGACACACACGTCAAACTACTCAACACTAACAACTAAACCTTCTTGTCATGAAAAAACTCAACTTATTTCCCATGTTTGATCAGTGCATTGTTTAATGCTGGGGAAGTACCTTATGTCCTCTAACATGACCGTATCGAAAAGGTTGTTTAAGATATTGACATCACTCGGATCAGTGATACATCAGAAAAGTTGATAGATAACCCACTAGAGCCTTCACTCACTCCTGCTACAGACCCAGCAACACCTGCTGCTCCCTCACTTCCTACCACTCGTTCTGCACCAGCCACCTCGACATCCACTCCCAAACCAATCACTACACAACCACATTCTTCCTTACCAGCTCTATCAAGGCTTGGTCTACTGGCACAACATGCCAATGCTAAGGTAGACAGACTGACAAAAGAACTTCAACCTCTTATCTAGAAAGCACTGACCCCTATCCAAGCCTCAGTGAGCGTTCTTCAACAATAACATCAATCCTATGAAGATCTAATCAAGCAATTTGAAGTGCGCCTTGAGAGGGTCGAGCGAGGCAAATCTTGAGATATGCCTCAACTCCAAATGGATGTCGTTGAGTTGAAATAACAGCTGCACAAGATGCAACATTTGGAGTTTGATTTGACCTCCCTTCTACTGGAGGAATAGGAGTAGGGCACTGGTGCCTCCCACATTCCGATCTTTGACCTTGATTTCACAAACCTTATGACATCTCAGGAGGCCCATGCCACTGAGGCTTCAAAAGCTCCGGATTCCGTTGTGCGCATTGACACTCATTCAGATGAGGGATACGTAGAGTCTAAGGGAGAGACTGATGAGGGAGACATTGAGGAGGAGGAGACTTATGAGGAGGCATTGCTTGAGGAAAATGATGATCAACGGGAAACCAAAAGCAAACAAATTGTTGTCTCTATAGATACATAGGGTGAGGAGGAAGCAGATGTGCATATAGAAATTGCATATTCCATTGCAAATATGGTTGCCAAGGCCACTCCATATGCCACACAGCCATCACTCTTGAGTCTAACAACTCCCAGGTCCTAGACCCAGCTTCACAGTAGATGGATCTTCCTATTCTCGACTCAGACACCACCACAGAGTATGAGGTTCCACATGTTGCTTCCATCGTGCCAGCATCTGACCCCACGGCTGCCTCGGATGTTCCAGCCCCTCCTAGTACCTAGTGCGGCCCAGGAAGCCCCTAAAATTTGCTCTTACTTTCTCATTTAGATCTTATATTACAATCTCCATGTCTTTCAATATTCAGTTAGTTTAGTAGCCATTCAGTTTTGGACCTACTTAGTTCAGTACCTCAACAATTCAGTAATCGTGTATCCATTCATTTTAGTATGCATGTGTTCATGAAATTTCAATGTTCACATGTTTCAATGAGTCATGTTTAAGTCTAGAGGTAGTCGTAGCTTCAATCAAGACAATTATTCCAGGACTAAATTGGGATTATTTGTGAATGCATTAAATGAGTATTAATGTGACCTTTTAGACATGCGAAGTCCTATCGAGATGATTATGGGTGGATATAATTGTTTTTGAATCAAGACCGAGAGTGAGGTGCATAAAATTCATTAGAATCGACTAAGTTTATGGGAGGTCGGTCTTATAGCCCTAGATAGGGAAAGGCCATAAGAACTCACGAACATAGACAGTGCAACTATCTAGGGCATCAACCTCAGTGCCTCTGACAGTGCAAGGCACTGTAGTTTTGGAGCGCTTGACGATGCCATGCGCCGGTGATGTTTATCCGAGCTAATTTTATTTCCTCCTAAAATTTTGGGTCGCGTACATTTATTTAAACCCTACCTCGTTCCCCACAACTCCAAACACATACATTTTCTCTAGAAAGGGGAGCTCTATAGAACCCAACTTCCTCAAGGTCCCTCCATCATCCAAGGTAATTTCTAACGATGATTCTAAGATAATTTCTATTCCCCAACACCTTATTTACATAGGTAAATTCTTCCAATCATTAGATATTCGATTAAAACACCATTGTTGAAAAAGGAAGCCCTAGAACTCAAATACAAGAGGATTGAACTTCTAAAATGTAATGCTTCTACAACCTAATTATTTATAACTATTAATTGATGAGGTTTTAGGAGAATAGTAAATGAGTTTGATAAAGAGAACCATAAGAACTATGCTAGAGTTTTGGGTTATTGATCTAAGATTACTATTTTCATTTGTATAATGAGAAATGGTGTTAGTTACATCTATTTGGGATTCTAAATCACCTAGAAGTAGTAGAATGAGAATTGGGTGAAGATAACACTATTAATGATCGCTATGAGAGTTTATGCCCATAAGGTGTTTGATAATGTTCATAAGTTACCAACACATGAGCCTTAATGCTAATATTGGTTCCTCTTGATATATATTGACATAGATTATCGTTGAAAGAGGCGGTGAAAATGTGATGCGCTTAAAAATTCCGGAGTCAAGGTATGTGAGGCTAACTCTATATGTTTGAGAATGTTAATTATTCTCCATACACTATGTTTTTTAATACAATGTTACTAATTGCCTCAGAAATATAGTTATGTTTAGTTCCTTGAATATTTGTAGAACTTCGCCTCTCTAGCTTCTTAATTTGTTCATGACTTTCATTTTGAACATTGTGAGCTCAGTGCGTAATCAATATATACTATGGTTTGATGCCCATGCGACTCAGTCTAGATTACTGAGCATGTCATAAACTATTGAAGTTTCCGTGTTCATAATCAGTTCAAAAATAAATGTCTCAGTCTATTCCTATTTAGTATTCCATTATCATGTAACTCAATATTTCTCCATATTTCAGCATCACATATTGCATTATGATTCTCAGTTCCTGAATTTAAATCCCTAAACATTGAACACATGTATTTGGTCCTGAGGCCGTAGTTTATGCTTTATGCATCTTTGAGCTTGAGGTCGTAGTTATGTATACGTATACTTGGGCATGAGCCGTTGCTTGTGCACATATATATTGGGCCTGAGGCTGTAGTTTATTTAGATAAAGAGGTTGTTCATCATTTAGAAGAGGGAGTATCCATATCCTTTCTTGGTCAGTTATCATTTCAGTTATCAGTTCTCAGTTATCAGTTCAGTTTCCGTTTCCGTATTTATAGTTGTTTCTTTCAGTTGCTTTACATACCAGTGCAATTCAAATGTACTGACGTGCTTTTTTCCTGGGGCTTGCATCTCAGGATAAAGGTAATGATTTATAGGTTGATGATTAAGAGTTTTAGGATTCTTGTACAACTATTGGGGTGAGCCCTAGTTCTTTCGGCACAATATCTTTACTTTACAATCTTTCAATATTTACAAATAGTCAGTGTTTTCAGTAGTTCATTAGAGGGTTCATAGACTAGATAAACATTTCGATAGAGTCACACGCTTTTCATGTTAAGACAAGGTGCTACGTATACGTTTCAGACTTATATTAGTGTATATGCAGTTGATTTATAGCATTTAGACTTTCAGTATATCTTGTGTTAGTGTATCTTCCGCAATCAACATTTTATGATATCATATGTTGATTCAGCCAGCCAGTTGGTTCGCTCGGACACATGTTGTCAGGAACAAGGTGCCGTGTTATGCTCAGGCCCAGGTTCGAGGCGTGAGACTTTTGTTAACTTTTATTAGAGTTAATCAAAGATTGAAACTTAATTAATTGGAATTTCTTCCTACAACATTGTTTGACTTCCTTGGGTGATGTTTGTGACACGCACCAAACTTGGGGAGGCGAGACTGGAACCTAGCACCTTACTTGACCAGCGTACCAACCTGAGACTGAGGGGATCTGACATACAATTTGGTACTTTGGCCAAGACCACACAACAAAACAATTTCTGAAACGAAATATAAAACTAAGTAGAGATTAGCTCTAACTGAACTTCAGTATAAAGTTGGGCCGACAACACCGTCATAACTACTACAACTGACAAACCAAAAGAATATACATACAGGCCTACAATGCCAACATACTGCACTAACTGACATGATATGTGTATAAGCCTCTACTGATGGCTATATCGTGGTCATAACAAGCCCCTGACATACCCACATAGTCCTCTACACAAACGCACACACGCACAAAAAAAAAATATGTACTCAAAACTTTAGATCTGACAACTCATAATGACTTGGTTCTTATCGATCAAGCTGAATATGGACTACACCTACTGAGGAGGTGTACCCGTTTGTCTACCTAAACCTGCAGGAATTAAATGCACCGTCCTCTCTAAAAGGGGCGCCAATACAAAATAATGTATCAAGTATGTAAGGGAATAAAATAATTGAATGCTCAAGCAAAACTGATAATATAATAACTAAAAGTAACTGAGAGTCAAAGATGATCTGAAGATATGCTTACCTGCTGACTCAATTCTCTCAATTTAGTAAGTAAAATAGTTATCCGACCCTATAAGGCTCGGTACGTGTAACTGTTCGGTCGTAGTACGCTCGCTCATAGGGCTCGGCATACTAGAGTCGGTATCTAAATTATTACTTGATCATTCTATATTGTTCAAAGGCGTTCGACCACATTAGGCTTGGTATATATATTTCCATCTCATCTAAGGTTGCCCAAAAGGGTCCTGCCCACTGATTATAGCTCGGTGGTGGCAAAAATACATTAATTTGTACAAACACACACATACACACACACACATATATATATAGACACAATGCCTTTTCTCTTATGACTGAAAGGAGATAATAGTTAACTGAATATGAAGTTCTGATAAGGGAGAATTCCATAGCCCAATAATTTTTTTCCTAAAAACTAGGATTCCATGATGCCGAACTAGGTGTAGAGATCAATAATAGTAGAAATTCTTCGCGACGCATTTTTCAGGAAAAAATAGGCATTTCTACGGCCCATTATGCGGTCACAAAATCCCCTTGCGGACCGCAGAATGGCAGTAGAGTGAAGCAGCCATTTGGGCCATTTTTTGTGTCATTTTTGCGGCCTATTATGCGATCGCAGAACTATTTTGCAGGCTGCACTTTGATCGCATATCTAACTTTGAGATTTTCAATGTGGGAGTTCTGCGGCGCATTATGCGACTGAAGAACAAGTTTGTAGAATGCATACTTGCGACAGACTGAAGCAGAAAAATTCCAGGGTTGAGGGTTATTATGCAGCCCATTTTGTGAACCGCAGAACCTATTCCGGAGCTTTATATTTCGAGTTTTTAAATCCGACCCAATTTGGTTGAAACATCCACACTAGGCCACTTTGAATCTAATGAGAGTCTTAGAGTGAGAAAGTGTTCTTCATCAAAATTACTCCTCAATTTTTGTTTAAACCTTGAATATTGCCAAGAGAGGCACTTGGGTCTTCTTCCTAAGGGGTAAGGTTCTATCACCAAATTTTTTAATATTAAAATGCAACTAGAATGGGCCACTAGAAGGGTAATTCATGGGGATGAGAGTGATTATCTTGCATGCATGTGCTACAAAAGAATATAGGGAGATTGTGAACTAAAAATGGTGAAGCGTTGGGTGTAGGATGATGGAATCTTTCACAAAAAAAGTGTTAAGAATATAATGCACACCTTGTGTTTGATAATGTGCTCAAATGAGCTAGAATCTTGAACATCCTTCTAATTTTTTATTCAACTTGTTTTACTCCTAACATAGATTAAAGGTGCAACAGGCTCCGAAATTATTGTGGAAATTAAAGAAATCTCAATTGAGGTATTTTACTAAAATCCCCTCTCATTAGAATCGAACCCCGTGGTGTTTATGCTATCGATGAAATTTCCAAATTGATTGTTATAGGAATCACTATTCCGAATGTTCTTGTGTTGAGAAATATATGTACAATATCTGTACCAATGCTTTCATGATGATTATCTTATCATTTAAGGATTTATTATAAACATGGATGATGTGCTACAAATGCCTGGACTTCAAGTCAAACTCGAATAATGGTTATTATGCCAAGTTTTATGAAAAAGCCCCTATGTGCTTAGGGTTTCCCATGTTTCTCCCTTATATGTACAAATTCCTTACACGATAGGCCTTATTGTTGCTACTGACAATGTTATTTGAATGTGTAAAAAGGTAAACTTGAATTGTGAAATCGGGTCGTGATCGGACGCCATGCTGCACACATGGTGGTGACTTTGATGAAAATTGAAATTGAAATTGTTATTAAGGTTGATGTCTCAAATAAGACGACCTATACAATCGGGTCGTGATCTTACCCCGCGTAAGCATGCGGTGGTAATGTGGATAACGGAGTATCAATATTGAAGATGTCCCAAATCAAAGGGCATGAAAATTTACATGAAAGCTTATGTGATTATTAATTTGATGATGTGGGTTATTTAAGGCTTTTATTGATTTTATGATTACTTATTTCTTGTATTATTGTTCAATCTAATGAGATGGTGTTTAGTTATACATACAAGTGTTATTCGACGGTAGTAACATCCATTTTACCTGGGGCGTTGTATCTTCAATTTATATAAGTGGTTCCACAGCATGTGGCATCAACAAGTGTTAGCGGTATACTCCTCCTTGTAGTCTTGGTGAGACCCATTTCATTTCTGTAAAGACACGTAGAATTTCAAGTCTAAAACAATGCCCGAATGGGTTCCCATGTGGTTATAACTGTAGAAATTCTTGAAACTGTAGAAATTCTCGAATCGCAGATCAGGTATGCGGTGTGACGACCCAAAGGGTCATCACCTATTTTATTACCCATTCTGTACTTTTGAGGCCTCGAAACCCGCATTTGCAGTTGCCTTGATTTGCATGCACAGTCCGCGAACGTAGCCGGGCAACTTAAACATGAAATTCTGTTAAAAATGCTAACATTTGATATTAAAATGAGTAAATTTCATTCCGGTCAACATTTTGGGTAAACGGACCCGGACCCGTGATTTGATGGTCCCGGAGGGTCCGTAGGAAAATATGGTCACAACGTTAAAACTCTAAATTTGAAAGTTTATGAAGTTTTAAGAAAAACTAGTGATTTTGAGGATTGTTTTTTATGTTATTTGGCGATTTGATCGCACTGTTAAGTTAGTAGGATGTTGTTGAGTTAGTTCATGTGATTGGTTAGGAGCCCCGAGGGCTCGGGAGTGTTTCGGAGGTGTCTCGGAGTGATTTTGAACTTAGGAAGATTGCTGGTTTTTGGCTTTAGTAGTTGCAGGTCCATTTGTTCTTCGCGTTCGCAACGCTTCTTCCGCGTTCGCGAAGCTTTCAGCTTTTTCTTTATCGCGTTCGAGTCCATTCCCTCGCGATCGCGTAGGGTTATTTGACCCTGAGGGCTTAGCCCTCTTTTCCTTTTTGCGTTCGCATATACTTGACCGCGTTCGCGTTCGCGTAGCTTTGCAAGTCTTCTTCATCGCGTTTGCGTGATGTCCCACGCGTTCGCGTAGGTCAATTTCTGGACCCAGCCTTCTTACTCTTCGTGTTCGCGTTCGCGTTCTCCCTTCCGCGAATGCGATGGACTATTCAGTCTACCCTTCATGAACGCGACCTCCTTTCCGCGAACGCGAAGGGCAATTTTGCCCAGTGGTATATAAATATTTCCAGAACAGTAGCTTCGGGATTTTTCATAAGTTTTTACGAAATTAATCTTCTCCAAGGTCCTTAGGCATCCATTGAAGCCATCCTTCACCAAAACTTCTCGGGTTAGTAAATTTTAACTTGTTTCCGTCATTTTTCATCAATGTATAATGAATTCCTAAGCCTAAAACATGCAAATTAGAGTAGAAAATTAGGAATTTTGGTAGAGTTAGGCCCTTTTAAATTTTCTTGATATAGACCTGGTTTTAGGGTCGAATTTGAAAACAAATTATATATCCGGGCTCGTGGGTGAATGGGTGACATGGTTTTGGTCAGAGCCTCGTGTTTGGACTAAGCAGGCCCGGGGTCTAATTTTGTTATTTTGGAAGAATGCATGGAAATTGGTAATTAGGCTATGTAATTAGCCATTGAATCCTTATTGATATACTTGAGTTAATTATGTCTAGATAATACCATTCCGGAGTTGAATTCTAAAGGAAAGGCGGTGTTAGAGGGTTGATTGCTATATTTTGGACCCGAGGTAAGGTTTCAGTCTAACCTTAGCTTGAAGGAATATCAGTTGAGTCTTATTTGCTACTTGCTAATTGTCAAGTATGATGTATAGGCATGGTGACGAGTATCTATACATTGGTGTCTAGCATGACCGTGAGTCTTTATATTGCGAATGTTCTGATATTACTGTAAATTCCTTGCTTAATTGTTGATTTCTATATGTTGTAAAGAGCATGTGAAGGGAATTGTGATCTTTAAACTTCGAGGAGCAGTTGCTCAAATTGTAACACGAATGGTGAAGATAAATGAGATAATTGAATCCTTTGGAGCATTGGCTCAAATTGTAATACGAATGGTGAAGATATATGAGATAGTTGAATCCTTTGGAGCATTGGCTCAAGTAATAGAGTAAAATATAAAATGAAAGTGAAAGAACGAGAAAGAGTTACTAAAATATACCCTTGTCGGGTCATTGTTGCTTTAGTGATTGTCTCCCTTGCTGGGATGTTGAGATTACTGTTATTGTTCCCTTTCCGGGATTTAATTGTTTAATTGATGTTCCCTTGCCGGGATTTAATTGTTAAATTGATGTTCCCTTGCCGGGATTTTTATTTTTATTCTAATTACTGCCTTGCCGTTGTTTGTGATTGCTGTTTGGGTGAGGAAGAGTGTTAAAGCACGAAGGGTGATGACGTGCGTTGTTTGATATTATGAGGAAAGAGTGTAAAGCACGAAGGGTGATGTCGTGCCGTACGATGTAGTATTACGTATTGATATTCATTGATTATACTGTGAGGAAAGAGAGTAAAAGTACGAAGGGTGGTGTCATGCCATGATTTACATTGATTACATAATACATTGCATAGTGAGGACGAGAGTAAAAGCAAGAAGGGTGATGCCGTGCAAGTTTGTGATTTCTGATCCTTACTGATATTCTGGCTTTGTTGTCCCTTTTTTTTATTTAAGATTTCTTATATGAAAATGTTTGAACTGCACATGTTTATTTGGTAGTCTGGTACTGATGCTACACCTGCACTTTTTTATGTTGTGCATATTACACAGCCGGACCCGGAAGACATCATTAGTGGAGGTGTCTTCCAGCTTATCCTAGAGGCTTCAAGGTATACCCGCTGGCGTTCGTGTGCCTTGGTGTCTCTCCCATCCCTATGTCTTCTCTTCTGTCTTGTTTTTCCTCTAGTTTCAGAGATAGTCATGTATTTCCTTTCAGAATTCTATTTAGCACTCTTATAGACAGTTCGTGAGTTTGTGACTCCAGGTTTTGGGAAAATTATGCGTCGATGTATTGTGTTGTCTTTACATAGTTTTGAAACCATATTTAATTATTTCCGCTGTTAAGTTATGAACTGTTTTTAGTTTATTCTGCTAAATCGATGTTTTCATGTTAGGTTAACTGTACATGTTGGCTTCTCTAGCGAGTTCAACATTAGAAGCCATCACGACCCAATGGTGGGATTTTCGGGGCGTGACAAGTTGGTATCAGAACACTAGGTTACTTAGGTATCACAATACACGGACAACTTGGTAGAGTCTACGGGATCGGTACGGAGATGTCTGTATTTATTCCCAAGAGGCTGCAAAGTTGGGATGACTCCACATTTCTTTTCATCTCTGTCGTGCGATATGACTTCTGAGTACTGATTGAGTTTCGATTATACTCTCTCACAGATGGAGAGGACACGTGTTTCCCTTGGTTCCGCCCAGGAGCCCCGCACTTCTGCTACAACTCCTACGAGGGGTCGAGGTCGAGGACGAGTCTGTGCTAGAGGCCGAGGATGAGGCCGGGGCCGGGCTCAGCCTAGAGCAGCAGCACCAGTGGCGGACCCTTAGGTCGAGTCTGACGAGGAGGTCCCAGTTCCGGCAGTCCCAATTGGACTAGCTCAGGTCCCAGAGGGGTTCATAGCTACCCTAGTGCTTCAGAACGCTCTTGTCCGTCTAGTCGGACTCATAGAGAGTGTAGCACAGGCGGGTCTTCTTCCTACTGCACCAACCATCTCTCAGGCTGGGCAGGTGCCCAGACTCCTGCCACTCGCACGCCATAGCAGCTAGCTCAACAGTTTCAAACTCCGGCACCTCAGCCAGCCGGAGTAGCTCAGCCTGGTATTGTAGCATCGGTAGTAGAGGGAGAAGCTATGTCAGCAGATGCTTTGTGGAGACTGGACATGTTCACTAAGTAATTTACTGCTACTTTTACTGGTTCACCATCAGAGGACCCCCAGGATTATTTAGACAGCTGCCATGAGGTTCTTCGGAACATGAGCATAGTAGAGTCCAATGGAGTTTACTTCGCTACTTTTCGGTTATCTGGCGCATCGAAGAGTTGGTGGAGAGACTATTGCTTAGCCAGACCAGCTGGATCTACACCTTTGACTTGGACTTAGTTCTTAGAGGTATTTTTGGGGATGTTCTTTCCCATTACATAGAGAGAGGACCTTTGGAGGCAGTTTGAGCGTCTCCAGCAGGGATCCATGTCAGTCACTCCGTACGAGACCAGGTTCATCACTCTAGCCCCACATACTCTTATGATACTTCCCACTGATCGGGAGAGGGTTCGGAGATTTATTGAGGGATTGGCACGGCCTATCAGACTTCAGATGGCTAAAGAGTTGGGTACCGATATATCGTTCCAGGATGCGGCCAATGAGGCCAAGAGGAATGAGATGATTATGTCACAGGGTGATGGTCAGGGGGTTGACAAGAGGCTCCGTCATTTCGGTCGTTTTCGTGGAGCCTCATCTTGAGGAAGGGATTCTTCAAGCAGAGGTCATCCTCCCAGACCCTTTCAGTCAGCTCTCCAGGTTTCCCATGGTACTTCAGATGGTCGTGGTTATCAGACACACTATTCATATCAGCAGCTGATGTTATTCTCTTCCAGCCATGCCAGAGACTGAGTCTTCAGATGTAGTCATTACAAGTACTATTCGGGTGTGTGACAAAGATGCTTCAGTTCTATTTGATGCAGGGTCTACGTATTCGTACGTGTCCTCTTATTTTGCACCGTACCTGGTCATGCCTAGTAATACACTTAGTATTCCTGTTTATGTATCTACACTGGTGGATGATTCTATCGTGGCCAATGGAGTCCATCGTTCTTGTGTTGCGGTTATTAGGGGTCTTGAGACCCGTGTTGATTTTTTTCTTTTAGGTATGATCGACTTTGATTCTATCATGCTATCTTGGATTTACATGCGAAGACGGTGACCTTAGCCTTATCGGATTTGCCCCATTTGGAGTGGAGAGGGACTCATGGTCATTCTACCCGCAGTGTTATTTCGTACGCGAAGGCTCGGCGTATGGTCGAGAAGGGGTGTTTGGCTTATTTTGCTTATGTGCGCGATTCCAGTGTTGAGGTTCCTCTATTGATTCCGTACCCGTGGTTCGTGAGTTTCCTGAGGTCTTCCCTTCAGACCTGCCGGGGATGCCACCCGACAGGGACATTGATTTCTGCATTGATCTGGCTCCGGACACCTTGCCCATTTCTATTCCGCCGTGTCGCATGGCTCCGCCAGAGTTGAAAGAGTTGAAGGAACAATTGTATGATTTGCTTGGGAACGGTTTCATTAGGCCCAACGTTTCTCCTTGGGGTGCTCCAGTATTGTTTGTGAAGAAAAATGATGCTTCGATGACGATATGCATTGATTACCGGCAATTGAACAAGGTTACAATCAAGAACAAGTATCCACTGCCGAGGATTGATGATTTGTTCGTTCAGCTTCAGGGTGCCAAGGTATTTTCAAAGATAGACTTCAGATCTGGCTACCATCAGTTGAGGATTAGGGCATCCGATGTCCCTAAGACAGCTTTTCGCACTCGGTACGGGCATTATGAGTTTTTTGTCATGTCATTTGGGTTGGAAAATGCCCCAACAGCTTTTATGTACTTGATGAACCGAGTGTTCATGCCGTATTTGTACTCGTTCGTGATAGTCTTCATTGATGATATATCTATATACTCCCACTGCCAGGAGGAGCTCGAGCAGCATCTCAGAGTGGTTCTTCAGACTCTGAAGGACAGTCAGCTATATGCAAAAATTTTGAAGTGCGAGTTCTGGTTGAGTTCAGTTGCATTCCTGGGTCATGTCGTATCAGTAAAGGGTATTCAAGTTGACTTGAAGAAGATTGAGGAGGTCAAGAACTGTCCTAGACCAGCATCAGCTACAGAGATTCGGAGTTTCTTGGGATTAGCAAGCTACTATCGTTGGTTCGTGGAGGGGTTCTCATCTATTGTAGCCCCGATGACCAGGTTGACCAAGAAGGGTGCCCAGTTCAGATGGTCAGACGAGTGTGAGGTGAGCTTTTAGAGGTTCAAGGCAGCTTTAACTACGGCAGCAATATTGGTTTTTTCCACAGGTTCAGGGCTTTATACAGTCTATTGCGATGCTTCCCGTATTGGGCTTGGTGTAGTTTGATGCAGGATAGCAAGGTCATTGCTTATGCTTCGAGGCAGTTGAAGATTTACGAGAAGAACTATCCAGTGCATGATTTGGAGTTGGCAGCCATTGTTCACGCATTGAAGATTTGGAGGCACTATCTATATGGCGTGGCGTGTGAGGTGTTCACGGATGATAAGAGTCTTTAGTACTTGTTCAAGAAAAAGGAGTTGAATTTGAGGTAGAGGAGCTGGTTGGAGTTATTGAAGGATTATTATATTACCTTCTTATATCACCCGGGGAATGCCAATGTTGTGGCCGATGCTTTGAGTAGGAAGTCAGCTAGTATGGGCAGTCTTGCTTTTATTCCGGTCAGTCAGAGGCCGCTTGCTTTTGATGTTCAGGCTTTGGCCAATCAATTTGTGAGGTTGGATATTTGTGAGCCTAGTCGAGTGTTGGCTTGTATGGTCGCTCGTTCTTCATTATTTGAGCGTATCCGTGATCGGCAATTTGATGATCCCCGTTTACGTGTCCTTAGAGACGCGGTCCAGCGGGGTGGCGCCAAGCAGGTGAACTTAGATGATGATGGTGTTTTGAGGTTGCAGGGACGAGTTTGCATGCCCAATGTTGATGGGATTCGAGAGTTGATTTTAGAGGAGGCCCATAGTTCCCGATACTCTATTCATCCGGGCGCCGCGAAGATGTATCAGGATTTGCGGCAGCATTATTGGTGGCGTAGAATGAAGAAGGATATTGTGGCATATGTGGCACGATGTTTGAATTGTCAACAGGTTAAGTATGAGCATCAGAGGCCTGGTGGTTTATTTCATAGGATTAAGCTTCGCGAGTGGAAGTGGGAGAGGATCACTATGGACTTTATTTCCGGGCTTCCATTGACCCGGATGATGTTCGATGCAATTTGGGTCATTGTTGATAGGCTGACCAAGTCAGCGCATTTCATTCATGTGGTAGTCTCCTATTTATCCGAGAGGTTAGCTGAGATCTATATACGGGAGATTGTTCGCCTTCATGGTGTGCTGTTATCTATCATTTTGGATCGGGGCACACAGCTTACCTCGCGTTTCTGGAGAGCAGTTCAGCGAGAGTTAGGCACCTAGGTGGAGTTGAGCAGAACATTTCATCCTCAGACGGATGGGCAGTCCGAGCGGACTATTCAGATATTGGAGGATATGTTTTGAGATTGTATTATTGACTTTGGAGGATCATGGGATCAGTTCTTGCCTTTAGCAGAGTTTGCCTACAACAACAACTACCAATCGAGTATCCAGATGGCTCATTTGGAGAGATATTTAGTGAGAATTGGGCATGTAGGTGAAGTTGACTACTGAATTCACCCACAGACGGATGTGTAGTTCGAGCAGATAATTCTTGATCATTGATGATATGCTTAAAGCCTATATTATTCATTTTGGAGGCTAATGAGACAAGTTCTTGCCTTAGTGGAGCTTGGTTACAAGAATGCTACCTGTTCAGTATCCATATGCCACTACACCAGGCCCTATATAGGAGGTGGTGTCGGTTTGATCCTAGTGATTATAGATTGTTGGGAGCATTTATGGTTCGTGATGCTTTGGAGAAAGAGAAGTTGATTTAGGAGAGGCTTCGTACAATGCAGTCTAGGCATAAAAGTTGTGCTGATAGGTAGGTTCGTGATGTGACTTTCATGAAAAGTGACAGGGTTCTTCTTAGAGTTTTGCCTATAAAGGGCGTGATGATATCCAGGAAGAAGGGCAAGTTTTGCCCTAGGTATTTATTCTGTTTGAGGTTTTGGAGAGGGTTGGTGAGGTGTCTTTATTTGACGTTATTTAGTCACATTTGACTAGTTTTGAGTCATTTGGAGTTGAATTTGAAGGGAAAGGTTGTTGTTGATTGATAAAAACTTTCCGGGTGGAGGTAAATATCTTGTTTATCTTTGTAAGAAGAAATAATCCCCATAGGTGATCTATTTTCTACCTTTTACTTGATATAGGAATGATGTATATGCTAAGTGAGGAGTGTATATGCATATCTTGATTATGACCGTAGTCGGATAGAGTCAGACTTATATCATGCCTTACTTGGACTATGTGACATGTTATTCATATGTTATTTGATTCCATTACTACTCGATGAAGTTTATCTATCATTAGAGACCATGCCTAGGACTCATGGCTTATTGAATTGACCGTTGTTGTATTTCCGCCTTGATTTATGATTTAGTAGCTATTGCCTTGTCTTTCTCACGTTTGATATAATGATTAGACCAAAGAATTTTATATAAGGATAATGAACTATTATGTGAAGTTGAATTACATGATTAGCCATATATTTCTCTTGTTAATGTAAACATTCATTCACATTTTATTATTATGTCCTGTTGCTCTGAGTGAGAGAGTTGAATATTGAGGAATATGGAGGACATTGACACCAAGGACATTGTGATCTCATATTGGTTAATCATGGTTGATGGTATAATGATAGGGTCGGGTTGCACACTACAACAATTTTGTGATAGCATCTGGTTGCACGTTGTAATAGTATTATGGGTGATCGGTTTGCACGCCGCAACAGTGCTTGGATTTGGATGTATTCATCCAGGGTAAAGTGATTACCCGTGTTACTTTGGGCTATTGAGTGCAAGCACCCACATTGATTCTTTGTTTAGACACTTGGACAGTATCAGGCATATAGATTTATGTTGTGAGATATTGATATTTCATCATGAGCATGTATTTGCATACTATACTCATGTAGTAGCTCTTATTTATATACATTGATATGATTCATGTTATGTTTATGAAGGAATTGAGATATTTTAAATCGTGTTGTATTTCTTTGTCTGAAAAACTTGTCTAAATTCTAGTTTTTTGCGTCATTACCTTTGTATCTATTTGATGATGCCATACCTTATTTCTTGCTGTATTTATTCTTTCCATTTGCTATTGGACTATTAGTAAGTATCAGTATCGACCCCTTGCCACTGCTTCTTTGAGGCTAGACTTGATACTTGTTGAAAACTGTGATTTTGTGCTCATACTACACTTCTGCATATATTTGTGCAGATTTTGAGGCATGTACTAATTGTACTGATCTAGCATATTTGGAGTCTACTTGGAGACTTCGTGGTGAGATGCTTTATCTGATTTGACCTACAGCACATAGGAATCCCCCTTCCTTATTTATCCATTTCTATCTATTTACTTATGTACAAACATTTATTTTTGTTTAGATAGATAGTCTACTATTGTTAGATGTTTGTGATGATGTGACACCAGATTTTGGGCATACAATTAGACAGTTGTGGTCGTGTTCAGACACTGCCTTGGTTTATGTATTTCATGACATTGGATTTAACTCTTATCTCGTATTGTTATTTATATTTGTTTTCTTAAGTGTTGTTGAGAGTTAGCTTGCCTAGTGAGCAGGTTAGGCGTCATCACAACTTTTGGTCAGATTTTGGTTAGGTTAGAGATTTTTACCCAACTTCAATGTTTAGTGATTATAACTTGGACTTGATAAGTTATTGAATACCCATGAATTTCTACAACTAAATCTAAAATTTTGAAGAAAGAGATATGGTTTTGACATAAAGAGTAATTATTTTTGGAGTTTTGAACCCCTTTTTGAGGTAGAATTTTAAACGTTTATTTGGACTAGATGATCATGGGGGGCCGAATATATTATTCAATTTTGAATTATGGACATGTGGGTCCGTGTTGACTTTTCCTAAATTTATTAAAAGATGCATTTTACATTGAAATTGATTCCTTAAGCATTGGTTGATTCCTTTGAGCGTTGTTTGGATAGAATTGGAACATTTAAAGAACAATTTCAAAGGAAAAACGGTATATGAGGATTAAAGTTGTCCCAACATAAGGTAAGTCTCTTGTCTAATCTTGTAAATAGTGAAATTTATTCAAATTAGACTTATGTGTTGCATGCTACATAATTTGGAAGCGGTGAATATGAAAGGTGATAAAAGTATATATGTACACTAAGGTTATGTCATGTTTGGGGTGGTTTTAAGCCTTTTATGCCTTATTTGGTTGTGTGAACCTCATAAATGATGCTTTATTTGATTTTATGACTACGTGAGCCTATTTCTTCATGCTAGAAATTATATTTAGTCTTATGACATGTTATGGGATAGTGTTGGACATTCTTAATATTTCCAAAGGGTTCGATCATGCTGGAGGGAGCATCCCCATTTCGCGAGAGGTCCACTATTTCACACAAATCCAAATAAGCTATCATGGACGAGCCACATGCAGGGAAACTTTCACGTGTGTTTCTGGTCAGGCATTCCTGAGGTATTTAATAGCCTTGCTTATGCCAACCACCATCGTACCTCTCATAAGTATTGTCCATTTATTCTGGAATATTATTTTTAGGAGGGACACTTATGGCAAATATCAAGAAGAAAATTAAAGGAGAAAGTTGTCCAATAGTGGCAAAGGGCGACTCCAAAGGTTGACAAAAGACTCTCTCTAATACTTTGAGAAGAGAATCATCGGTTTGACCGAAAATATCTGTGGGAATAGACCCTTTTTTATTTGATTTGAAGCCAAGATTTTTTTAAGGTAACAATTTATCACGCCTTAAACCTAGGGAGCGTTGTGAAACCCATGTCGCAATTGCAATAACAACAGCTGAACATACGGGCCGGAAGTCGGGATATCATCTTACATTCTCTTATTTTTGAACCCTATACTCGGTAGAAAGCGTCTTGGAGAGGGGATTTTAATTTATAAACTTTGGGTAAGTGATTGTAATATATTTCTAATCATATTCCATCATTATAATTAGCTAATAACATCAAAGTCATTTGAATCAAAGTGAAAATTTATGAAACTTTGTTAAGTTTTTGAAAAAATAAGAATTTGAGTTTTGAGAGTCGATTTGAACTCGGATTGTGAAACTAATCACACATATGAAATCAAGGGATCATGAGTAGTTGGGATCTATCATTGAACCGGGGTTTTGACCAGGGAAGCACCGAGTTAACATTTGTTGACTTTTTGGAACAAGTGTAAAAATCATGAGCTAGCCTGTCATCCACCACCCTAACTATGATGGTGGCCATTAAACTTGTTCTCACTTTTCACTTTGACACTTCATCTTAAGTCCGTTTCATTTGAACACTCCAACCACACCTCGAATGTATAATTTAAACCCAAAATGATGATATGGCATAGAGCATGTATTACACCATTTTTCAGAGCGTGAGAGAGAAATTTTTCTTTTAATTTTTTTTCTCCTATTCTTTCTGCACACCATTGCTACATAGTTCTTTCTTCCTAAATTCAATCAACAAAACAAACCATTTTTTAGAACTCATTTTTTATAACATCACATATGTGAAGAAACAAAAGGTGTAGAAGAAAGAGGTCAGGCAGTTTCACATCTCAAAAATCTCGGCAAACCTTCATTTTTTCCGGCGAGTTTCGTGAATCCAAAGAAGAAGAAAATAATGTTTGAGTTATTTAAAAAATTTCACCCAAATCTACAACGTGAAGATGAAAACGAGGAAAATGGTCAAATTTCTGGAGAAGAAGATAGTTGGAAAAGAAATTGCTGGAAATTAATTTTTCCGGCGAAGGGTCGTCGGGGAAAATGAAGATGGACTGTTGAAGTGGCTGGATATCGTGAAGAATCTGTTGAAGTGGGTCCAAACCTCTATTAATAAACTTGAATACCTGTAAGAATGTAATTGAAGTGAGAAAGATTCTAGAAGAGAAGAAGAAGAAAGAACGAGAGAGAAGGAGTCGGCGGCTGTTGAACAACGAGAGAGAAGGAGTCGGCGGTTGTTGAACAACGAGAGAGAAGGAGTTCAAATCTTGTAGGTGAAGAACCAGATCTGGTCGGAGAAGGAATCCAAATCTGGCCGTAGAAGGAGTTCGAATCTGGCTGGAGAAACTGCAATGTTATACCAATAATGGTGAAGAACTAAAATTTCTTTTAGTTGTTCTTTAATTTTTTTTTAAAAAGCTTTTTTTTAATTAATTAATTCAAGTTAAATCCATATGTCTCTTTTTTATTCGTCACCGTAGCGAGTGAATTACTCACATTTTTTATGTTTGGCTGCTTATGAATTTTGTGTTTAAATGACACATTCGAGGACTGGTTGGAGTGTTCAAATGGAACAGACTTAAGATGGAGTGTCAAAGTGAAAACTGATGACATGTTTAATGGCCTGCCGATGTATTCTGCCTTTTATTTTCCTTGCATTGTTTGATGATATTAATTCAATTTTGGTTAGATTTGAGCCATGTGTAGACGAATTTTAGGAAAAAGCTATTTCTAGCCTAGTTGAGGTAAGTATCTTTCCTAACTTTGTGGGGGAGGGGGGGGGAGGGAACTACCCCTTAGAATTGGTATTAATTGATTTATTTGTGCTATGTGAAAGCCGTGTATGCAAGGTGACGAATGAATACACAGGTTGTACGTGGTATTTGACCGGTTTAGGCAATTTAGACTCTTTCCATGCTTTAATTGAATTGTCGTATCGTGTTATAAATTCTCATTGTCAATCTATTCTTACGTGTGTTAGTCTACCCTTGCATGCATTAAATTATTTTGTTAACACTAGTTCTACATTCTAATTGATAAATTGTTCTCATGTTTTAGTTGAACTTATTTCCTCTATTAATGTTACATGTTATCTCTTTCACTGTCTATTATGATTATTTGAAGTTATTGTCCGTGTTATCTCTTTTATTATTCATTAGCATTACATGATGTTATGGTTCATGTTCTATATTTCCATTATTTAAAGTCATTGTTACATGTTATCTCTTTCATTGTGAGTTATTATTACTCAATATTGTGGTTATACATTATCTCTCATTGTTGGGTTATTGGTGTTGAAGTTGTGAAAGTCGTTATCACGTTGAGGCAAAATTGTTATTGTTGAAATATCTTTATAACGACCCGACTAGTCGTTCTGTAAGATTTGGCGTCATTATATGAATAAGGTGCCTTGTGAGGTTTTCACTGATTATCGTAGTTTGTAACATCTATTTAAGCAGAAGGATCTGAATATGTGTCAGAGGAGATGGTTGGAGCTTCTCAAGGACTATGATATCACTATCCTATACCATCCGGGGAAGGCCAATGTAGTGGCCGATGCCTTGAGTCATAGAGCAGAGAGTTTGGGGAGTCTAGCATATCTTCATGCAGTAGAGAGACCCTTAGCACTCGATGTTCAGGCTTTAGCGGGTCAGTTTGTGAGATTGGATCTATTAGAGCCCTGCCGGGTATTGGCTTGTGCAGGATCCAAGTCTTCTTTTTATGTCCGGATCAGAGAGCGCCAGAATGATGAAACACATTTCCTTATTCTTAAGGATAGGGTCCGGCGAGGTGATTCCAGGGATGAAGTTATTGGCGATGATGGGGTTATGCGGATGGAGGGTCGGATATGCGTGCCTAGTGTGGATGGGTTTCGAGAGTTGATTCTAGCAGAGGCCCATAGCTTGCGGTATTCCATCCATCCGGGTGCCGTGAAGATGTATCAGGATCTAAGAAAACATTACTGGGGAGGTGAATAAGGAAGGATATTGTCGAGTCTGTAGCACGGTGTCTAAACTGCCAGCAGGTCAAGTATGAGCACCAGAGGCCAGGTAGGTTGCATCATAGTTTGGATATTCCGGAGTGAAAGTGGGAGCAAATCACCATGGACTTTGTATTTGGTATCCCACAGACTTCGAGGAAGTTCGATTCTATATGGGTTATTGTGGATCGGCTGACCAAGTCTGCGCACTTCATTCCTATTGGTACTACTTATTCTTCAGAGAGGTTAGCTGTGATTTATATCAGGGAGATTGTCCGGTTGCATGGTGTCCCAGTTTCTATAAATCCTTACAGATGTACTCATTTCACATCTCAGTTTTGGAGGGCCGTGCAGAGGGATTTCGGTACTCAGTTCGAGTTGAGCACATCATTTCATCCTCAGACAGACGGACAGTCATAGCGCACTATTCAGATTCTGGAGGACATGTTGTGTGCGTGTGTCATTGATTTCAGATGTTCATGGGACCAATTTCTTGCACTTGTGGAGTTTGCATATAATAAAACTTATCAATCGAGTATCCAGATGGCTCCGTATGAGGCTTGATATGGTAGGAGGTATAGATCTCTTGTTGGTTGGTTTGAGCCGGGTGAGGCTAGGCTATTGGGCACAGACTTGGTACATGATGCGTTGGATAAGGAGAAATTGATTCGGGAGCGACTTCATATGGCGCAGTCTAGGTAGAAGAGTTATACGGTCCGGAATGTCCGAGATATGCCTTTCATGGTAGGGAAAAGGTGCTACTGAAGGTGTCACCCTCAAAGGGTGTTATGCGGTTCGGGAAGAGGGGCAAGTTGATTCCTCGGTTCATTGGGTCATTTGAGGTGCTTCAGAGAGTTGGAGAGGTGTCTTATATACTTGATTTGCCACCCATTTTATCGAGTGTTAATCCAGTATTTCATGTTTCCATGCTTCGGAAGTATGTTGGTGACCCGTGTCATGTTTTGTACTTCATCATGGTTCATCTTTATGGTGATATGTCATATGAGGTAGAGCTGGTGGCTATTTTGGGTCGTCAGTTCAGAAGGTTGAGGTCTAAGGATGTAGTTTCAGTGAAAGTGCAGTGGAGGTGGCAGTCTCTAGAGGAGGCCACTTGGGAGACCGAGCGGGAGATGCAGAGGAGATATCCTCACCTATTTGAGACTCCAGGTATGTTTCTAGACTCATTCGAGGATGAATGTTTGTTTAAGAGGGGGAAAGTGTAACGACCCGGCCAGTCGTTCCGTAAGATTTCGTTCTGTTTCCCCTGTTTTTGCTTTATTGTGTGTTGTTTAGCTAATTTTGTCATGTTGAGTCGGTTGGTTTGGGTTCAGAGTGGCCGCGGTGAGAAATGAGACACTTAAAGTTGGCCTTATGGTTAGAAAAATCAACCAGAGGTTGACTACTAGGTAAACAATCTCGTAATGAGGGTTTGGTGGCTCGGATATCTTCTTTAGGTGATTTGGGACTTAGGAATATGTTAATAATGTCATTCGGAGGTTCATAGTAGAATTAGGCTTGAATTTGGCGAAATTTAGTTTTTAGCAATTTCCGGTCGGTAGTGGAAAATTAGCTATCGGGGTCGGAATGGAATTCCGGTAGTTGTGACAGGTTCGTAGTGTCATTTTTGATGTGTGTGCAAATTTTCAATTCATTCGAGCGTGTTTTGGTTGGTTTCGGCATCGTTAGCGAATTTTAGAAAGTTAGAAATCCTTAGGGTCGAATTATGGATTTATTTGGCGTTTTGATGTGGTTTTGGGTGTTCCGAGAGTTCGACTAAGCTCAAGTATTATATAGGACTTGGGGTGCCATTTGTTGAGGTCCCGAGGGCCTCGAGATGAGTTCGGATGGTTGACGGATAAGATTTTTGGCATTAGAGTTTGCTGGTGTTTGTTGATCTGTGATCTCGCAGATGCGGACGGGAGGTCGCAGGTGCCGTCACCGCAGGTGCGAAAAATGGGGGTGCTGGGAAGGAACCGCAGAAGCAGAAGTTTTGGCCGCACCTGCGAGTATGTAGATGGGGTAAGTGGAGCGCAGATGCGGAAGTGATCTATTAAGTGGGAATTCGTAGCCCACATGTGCGAGGAAAAGGCTGCAGATGCGGTTTTCGTTGGGCAGATGATATAAATACTTGCCTTCGCAAATTTTAGGCATTTTCATCATATTTTTCATGCAGGCTGAGGCTTTTTGGAGAAAATTGAAGAGGGATTTCATGGGATTTCCGTAGAAGTAAGATTCATGGACTTAAAACTCAATTCTATGTTGATATTTGACGGATTATTCATGGAATTAGTGGAATTTAATTGTATAAATTTGGGGTTTAGGGCTTGGGAATTTGAGACTTCAAATTGAGGAATTTAGGGGTCAGTCGTGGTTGGATTTCGATGCATTTTATATGTATAGACTCAGGAAAGGATGAGGATTCTTGTGATGTGATTTTTATAGAATTCTGAGACGTTGTCCCGGGGGTTGGGTTTGGCCAATTTAGGGAATTTTGGTTGAATTTTATAATTTTCTAGTGGGATTTGCTCCTTTAGCATATATTGATAATATTAATCTTGTTTTGATTAGAATCGGAGCAATCAGGAGCACATATGAGAGACAAGAGCATCGCAGATTAGTATTTGGGCCGGTTTGAGGTAAGTAATGACTGTAAATCTTGTCCTGAGGATATGAAACCCCAGACTTCGTATTTTCTCACTACTTTTGGAGTGGCGCACATTTGATTCTAATCATATGATATTTCCTGTTTTAAAGATTATTACTATGTTTTGGGCGGAATGCCGCATTTGGGCCTCGTGCCATGTATTTTGACCCCTTGGGGGCTTTTACTGCTATTGCTCACTGTGTTGACTTATGATTTACACTCAGCGATATTATGTATAACTAATTTCGAAACTCAGTCTTATTTACACTATTTTGAGATATAAAATGATAATTTGGGTCGAGTACCCCATTTTACTGATAGCCCGAGTGGATTTTTGAGAGATTTCTAACTCAGTGTGGCCGAGGGCCTACATTGTGAGGATGTTATAGGACCGGGATGCACGCCACGACATGTTACATTGTTTATGATATGTTAGAGGCCGAGAGCCTGAGTGATTATGCCACGAGATGGTTTGATATTAGCGTTTGGGCTGTAGGAGCCCCTGCGGAGTTTGTACACACCCTCAGTGAGCGCAGGTACCTACTGAGTGCGAGTACCGTGTGTTGAGTGCCAAGTGACGAGTGACGAGTGATTGGGAGGCGCGAGTTGTTGTTAGGTTTCTTGAGAGGTTGATTACGAGCGATTGTGAGGCATGATGAGTGACTGATCCCGAGTGATACTATGCCCGAGGGGCGATTTATGATACATGTTTTTTTTTCGAGAGGCTATTTATGGCTTCTATCATTTCTATACTAAATTATCTTGATTTCTATGGAAAATATTGGAAGGTACATTTTTAAATGGAATTTTACTGAAATCGACTTTGAAGTGCTAAAAATTGCCGTACCTTTAAGGTTACAAAAGAAAAATTGTATTTAATGTGGATTAATTATTTGTTTTATGCGTTTCGTAGTTCTCAGACATTATTTACTTTTATTATTTACTGAGTTGGCGTGCTCACATTACTCCCTGCAACTTGTGTGCAGATTCAGGTGTTAGGGCAGAGTGACTTGTTTACCTGCCGCAAGGATTTCTCGGAGATTTGCCAGGTAGATGCACGCGTCCGCAGCCCTGATTTCTCCCTCTTATTATTATAAAGCTTATGTTCCAGACTTGTATATTTTGTTAGATGATCATGACCAGTGACTCCGGGATCTTAGGGTTGTATTTAACAATTTGGCGTTGCTTTATCTGTTTTAAAATAATTAAACAAAACTTTTATGGAGTATCAGTTTAGTAATGATATAAATGAAAGACTCTTTACGTTTTGAATGTTAATTTGGCTGACCTAGTCCTACGATAGGCGTCATCACGGCTAGTTTAAATTTGGGGCCGTAACAATCTTCCTTGTTGAGAATTTTGCATTCATTATTCTTGTTGATATTCTTATACCTGTTGTGGTGGAGCCATGGGCTATTATTGTGAACATATTGATATTGTTGATTGTTGGCAAGTTGTAATATATGGGCACTTGTGGTGCGAGCTGTTATTGTGATGTGATATTGACTTGCATGCGGTGGTGTAAGGCTTAGGGTTAGTTTGCATGGGCGGTATAAGGTAGGACTTAAATGTGTGTTGTTTGTAGAGGAACTACGTGAAGCCATGTGGTGTCATAAGGTGGGTTAAAGTGCGTGTAACTATTTCGGAAGAACTATTTTCAAACCCTATTTCAAATGTTACGCTCACGTGGCAGTACAAGTAAAGATTGTGACTGAAGTTTAGAAAAGTGAATACGAGGAGGTACCTCAGTTGTGATTCTTGATCATACGAAGCAATACATCGGTTATGATTCTTATTGTGATTCATGTTGTTTATCTTATGTTGCAATGAGTTTTTCTAGAAACATTTCTTATTGTTTTGTTCTTCCTTGCTCTATCGGTCGTTGTCCGTATATCATCACTGTGGTTCTATTTTATTGCTCCCTTTCTGTTATTTCCAAGCTTAAATGTCGATACAAGTTCATGCTATTATCTTGTTTTATATCAGTTATCTCTCTGCTTTTTATTATTTATTCTTATTACATATTTATATTGTTTAATTATATCCTAGTAGGTGTCTTGACCTGGCCTCGTCTCTACTCTACCGAGGTTAGGGTTGGTACTTACTGGGTATCGTTGTGGTGTACCCATACTATGGTTCTACATATCTTTTTATGCAGATCCAGGCACGTCTGCTCGTACCGGTCGTTAGTGATCATTTTTAGCTGCTTTACGGAGACATCAAGGTTTGCCTGTTCGGCGTCCGCAAGCCTTGTAGTCACATTCTCTTACTTTTATTACTATTGTATTTTTTGCTCATACAGTGATGTAGTAACACTCTAGTATGACTTTGTAGAGCATATGACTCGTTTCCATTGGTCTTGGGGTGTGTATTGTTGTTGATTATGTTTTGACGAGTTTATATCTATTATTCAGACTTGTTTTAAGTATTTTGTTGATTATTCCTGTCAATTTATATTGAATTTCAGGATTACTTAGTCAGAGACTAAGTGCCATCACGACATCCTGCGGAGAAAAATTGGGATCCTAACAGATTATCTCTCACTTGCCTTGCCTCGGCTGCTTATAAATATTGACTTTATCTAGATGGTCGAGTTAGGTGGCATAATAAAAATGGTGAAATTTTTGGATCGTGAAAATAGGTGTATCTTTACCTAATTTTAATTTGGAAGACATCATTTCCAATAAAATAATATTCAATCAAGATTACAAGGGAAGTTGACCAAACTAGTAGGAGTAGTAATGTTTTATTTCGTAACCGACCATGAGACGCGTCTTCTCTAGTTGTACTTAAGAAGAGATGAATACTAATTAGAAAACTAGACGTCGGTTGAATATATCAATTTAAGTTATTTTAAAGTCTGAACCTTAGGTAGTGAACAAAATTAAAGTCACATCCAGAAAAATATCTCCCCTCTCCCCTATTTTATATACATTACGTTATTATCACAATTGTAGTTTCATTTAAAAAATATTCTAATTAAGATGGGTCTACAATGTGACATTATTAACTAATACAGGAATCGCTTGAAGTTTGAAGATGATTGGGGCCGATTCTTACGTAGTTGTCATTCATAGAGAAACAATGGAGTTTTGAAAGCTGCAAAAAGCCATTTGCATTTGGGAATGAGGCAAGACAATTGCACTTGTGTATAGCCGGCCATTTGAACTTGATTAAACTTGTGTTTACTCTTAAAATTGGATAATAATTAAACTTATAATGTGATTTTAAGGGTACGTGATTTTACTCAATATAAATTGATAAATATGAAGATAAATAGCATAATTGAATTATAATGCAAAGCAACCAAATTTTATAATGGAACCCACCCCTCGAGTTTGGATGCCCTCGAACTGGTCGATGCAAGAACAATTAAAATATAACAAGCTGATAAAAATAGTGCAAGAAAGAAGAGATAATTATATTGCTTTGATGTCTATGAATGGTGATGTTACAAATGATTAGAACTCCCTTTTATATAGTAGATGAAGGAAATCCCAAAATTAGCGAGTTTGCCATTCGTGATTGGATTCGTTACGAGATTTTCAACCTGTCACGGATAACTCGCCTTTCCGTTATTATGCTACCTTTAATCTTACTCGATGTCTGTCTCATTTGGCTTCGATTTCTACTAGCCTCGATCTTGACATGTACCTCGATTCTGAACTCGGTCCATATCCTCGTGATTTAGTCTATTATGTTAGGAAGTCATCCTTCGATGAAACTCCCGGTCTTGGTCAAATGGTAAAATCGGATGGGCATAATTTTAACCGTGTACAGATAGTCCCCTCGTTTTTCGGAGTGTAATGACAAGAAACGAATTGAGTCTTCGATTTTCTACCTCGACCTGCTATGATGTAAGCGACAGAAATGAACGAAACGTCTCGTCAGTATAGTTCCTAAATAATCAATGAGTGTCAGTTGGTGGTCGGCTGCTAGGGCTTTTGAAATGTTTCCGTGAATCCCATAAATAGGCCATCATCACATTGATTCAAATTTTACTTGTATTTCCTCTAATCTCCAATGCTTTTACATCTCCTAAGTTCTTCCTTCTCACAAAAATCTTTAGGTTTTGTTGCTAATCTTTTCTCAAACATCAAGTCCTATTTCCTTTGTCTTTCTTCAAACTCATACAAAAATGGCGAAAACATCGAAAAAAGTTCCCCAAAAGGAAAGTGCTTCTTAATCGCAGTCGGCCGGTGATAAAACTCTGATGAAATCGCGCCCTAAGGAGAGTGTTCCCGGAGGTTGCGTCCTTACTTCTGACTTTAAGATCGAGAAAGCTTGCTCGGTCCTTGGTCAATGCGAGCCTATGTTAAGGTACATATGCCCGATAAGTGAGACCTTCCTCAAGCAAGTAATGAGCGACTGAAACTGTGAAGGAAAAGAGGTGGTGATTCCAACCCCCATTGAGAATATCACCACCCACGTGGAAGGGTTTATGAGTGTTTACACTTACCCTTTCGCGCTGGGCCCCCTCGACCCGGTCACCGTCAATTTTTGCCGTCAGTACCAGATAACACTGGGCCAAATCCATCCCTCATTTTGGTGAATAATCATCTTGCTGCAATTCTTCACGAGCAAAGTCGAGGGGATGTCTTTCACCCTCGACCACCTCATTAGATTGTATAGCCCCCGTCTCTATCGAGGCGGGTTGATAAAACTACAACGTTGAGCAACCAATGTGTTGTTCTCGAGGTTATATAAGGACAAATATTGAGGCTGAATGGGCAGGTTTGTTCGAGTGAAGACTTCCGGCCTAATCCCGGCAGAGAAGATTCCATTTCCTGAGAAATGGAACATGAAACGTAAGAATTATCTCTCTGTTAGATTTAATGTATTATTTCATTCCTTCGCTTTTGATTATTAATATCTTTTTCCAAGATTTAGCGGTTGATTGGATGCCCAGTGTGATTCCTAACCTCGAGAGATGGGTTCGGCACTTGGCCTCGACCTCCACGTATGTCAAGCGTTGTTGGCGCGATTTAGCAAAAGGTCGATGGGAGGCCAAGAATCATGGTAAACCCCCTTTTTCATATATATGGTTATTTGATCAAGATATCCTTCTTTTACTTATTCAACTTTCTCGTGTACAGGCTTGGTCAATGATGCAATCATGAGGCCCTCATCTAACGAGGAAGAGACTTCGGCCTCGGTTTCGAAATCGGCGAAGGATAAAATAAGGAAAATGACCTCGACCTCCGGGCTCCCAAAGGCCAAGAATATCCATGTTTGTAAGTCAAAGACAGATACCATAGACCCCCCGCCAGATGTACTTAAGATTCTAAGGGAGGAAGAAGAAGAAGAAGAATATGACGAGGACTCCGTACTGGTGGACCGAGTAAAGAAGACCATAGAGGACCCAAAGTCCACTGAATCGATGGTGGTTGATGAGATCCCGCCTCGAGCTGAGGGGGTCTTGGAGAAGAACGCGGGCAAATTCCCCGAGTCGTCCAAGATCTAGGTTTCCACCACCAAAATGAACAAACAATGGGTGTGTCTAAATGGACCAGCCCTGAAGCCCTTCGAATTGAAGAGAAAGCCCCAAGTGACCCTTCTTGGGGCAATAGTAATCGGAGACTCACCAACTCTTCCTGCTTTTTCCGAAGAGGCAATTAAGGGGAGGATAGAGACTCTGAAGGGGAGGATCCCCGAGGTTGATAGAGGCCCCGAAGGGGAGGATCCCTTCCGAGATTTCTTTATCAGGGTTGATGATGCTTCCGACATGAGTGAAGTGTCCAGCCTCTTCGATGAGGCCCAATGAGTGCTGAATCGGGTAAGTTTTAATTCCTTTGTTGATATCACATTCCTCCGTCTTTTGTCTAACTCTCTTTCTTTTTCGTACAGGCTTCGGCCCTCCATTAGGAGGCTTTTTCCATGTCCCGAACTGAGCTGAGCCAATGTGAGGCCGACCTTCAAGGGCTTTCAGAGGAAAGAAATGTCCTCAAACTTCCCTGGGGGGGAAAGATGAGGATATCAAGGACCTCCAAGGCGAATTGGCTAAGGGTCACAAGAATCAAACCGACCTGATCGAGCAGGTAATGATAATCTTAAAATCTCACGGGCTTGATTTGTGAATCGTGGCTAACATTTCAATTGCACAGCTACAACAGAAGGTCGAGAGGATCGAGCAGTTCTAGGAAGAGGTCAACATAATAAAGGTAGAGACCTTACGGTGTAACGTAAGTATGGACCGTTCTGCTGCAGAAAAAGAGGTTATTCGATCCCAATTGTCATGAATGAAAAAGAGGCTATTCGAGCCCAAAGGAGAAATGCTCGGCACAAGCCAAGAAGATAGAGGAGCTCAAGGCTCAGCTGGCCAATGAACTTGCAAGGGCCAAATATGAAGCCGAAAAGGAAAAGGCCAAGGTAGAGGTGATCGAGGCTGTCTACCGGGTCGTTGTTGAAGCCGCTCAAGTCCAAGCGAAAGAGGATGTCGAGACTGCTATAACCCATGCACATTGGATTGCTGAACTTTCCAAATGCCAATATCGAAGGGAAACCCTCAAGGAGATCCACGCTCGAGGTTTCGATTTTACCGACGAGATAGTAAAGGCTAAAGAGCATGAAGTTGATGTTAGAGCATTGGCGTCTTCTGACGATGATACTGATGAGGGCACCGAGACCGGGTCCGAGAGTTGGGGGACCCCGATGGAGAAGCTAACCCTGAGAATAGTTAGGAGCCTTAGTATTGTTTCTTCTTTTTTCTTTTGTGTAGGACCATGATTGGTCGTTTGTAAATATCTTCATATGTATAATACATTTCCTTTATTCTCTATCTTATCTTTATCTCAATTCTTCCTTATGAAAATTCTGATTCACTTATGCCTTATTAAGATTTTGATTCACTCATGCTTTGTGAAAATTTTGATTCAATTATACCTTGTGAATATTTCGTTCGTAAATTCGAATATTAGGCAACTTGATCGAAGTCAGATTAATGTAGTCTTTGTAGTCGAGTGAGTACTTGCTAAAACTCCAAGTAGGATGACTTTTAGGTTTTATTTGTGTGAGAATGATTTCTCGAACTCAAAAAATAAAATGGCCCTTAGGCTCTTGAATTGGACCGATATGGATTCAAAATAATGGATTTTTTTCCCTTTTCGTCTTAAAAAGTTAATCATATATAAAAAAAATTCACGCCTTAGCACGAGATTAAGTTTTACGAGGGTTGGTGTTATCAAAAGCCTTTGCTTTGTTATGCCTTAGAAATATTATCGTTTGAGGAGTGATATGTTCCAATCATTTGCTAATTGTTCACCGTTCATCGAGCCAAGTTTTTAGGATCCCTTTTCGATGATGTCAAGGATCTAATACGGTCCTTCCCAATTCGGGCCAAGTTTTCTTTCGTTAGGATTTCGAGTATTGATGGTGAACTTTATCAGAACTAGGTTCCCGATTTAAATATTTCGAACATTGGCTCTTTAGCTGTAGTACTTTACGATCCGCTACTTCTGTGTGTCCATCCGAACGATGGCGGCATCCCATTTTTCATCCAGCAATTCGAGGCTTGTATTCATAGCCTCGTGATTTGACTCTTCCATTTCATATCAAAACCTACCGCTTGGTTCCTCAACTTTGATCGGGATTTGAGCTTCAATGTCGTAGACTATAGAGAACAACATTGCCCCCGTACTATATTGACGTTGTTCGATATGCCCAAAGGACATCGTGTAATATCTCTCTCCATTTTCTCTTAGCGTTGTTCAATCTTTTCTTTAGATTTTGAATGATGGTCTTGTTTCTCAATTCGGCCTGACCTTCGCACTAGGATGATATGGCGTCGACAAGATCCTTTTTATTTTATGGTCGTCGAGAAAATTTGTTACTTTTCTATAGATAAATTGATTCCCATTGTCGCATACAATCTCAGCACACATTCCAAATCGGCATATAATGTGGTCCCAAATGAAGTCTATAACTTCTCTTTCTATGAATTTCTCGAAGGCATGTTCGGCCTTCAACCCACCTAGAGAAATAGTCAGTCATAAATAAAATAAATTTAGCTTTAGCTGGGGCCGGTGGTCGAGGGACGACGATATCCATTCCTATTTAATGAAGGGCCATGGGGATAGGACTGAATGGAGATTCTCTCGGGGTTGGTGGATCATCGACGCATATCTTCGGCACTTGTCGCACTTTCGAACGAATTCCTTAGTATGCTTTTCCATATTGGCCCAATAGTATCCTTCCCTGATGACATTGTGAACCAATGATTCAACACCAGAATGATTTTCGCAAGTGCCCTCGGGAATTTCCTATAGGACATAGTCGATGCCCCCGGGACCAAAACATATTGCCAATGGTCCGTTGAACATCCTTCTATATAGTGTTTCATCTTCAGCCAAGGTGAATCATGCGTCTTTCGTACGTAGAGTCCTCGATTCCTTAGGACCTTATGAAAACTTCTCGTTTGTTAAGTACTTGGTATATTTATTCCTCCAATCCCGGGATAAACTTGTGGAGTTTATTTTGGCGTGGCCTTCTTCGATGACTGACTATGAAAGTTGTATGACAGTCCCCGAGCTAATTTTGTAATCTTTGGCCGATGACACCCAATTTGCAAGGGCATCGACCTCACTATTTTGTTCTCGAGGTACATGTTGTAGGGTTCATTCTTTAAACCGATGTAGTTGCACCTGTAGTTTGTCCAAGTACCTATGCATTCGATCTTCTCGAACCTCGAAGATTCTGTTGAATTGGATTACCACAAGTAGGGAGTCACATTTAGCCTCGATGACCTATGTTCCCAAACTCTTAGCTAGCTCGAGTCCTGCAGTCATGGCCTCATAGTCGTCCTCATTGTTAGTCAACTTGAAAGTTTTGATAATTTGTCTAATTGTGCTTCCCATGGGCGATGATCACGCTCAACTATGTCTTATAGAAAGACTAAACGGGCGTTGCAAATATAAATCTGGGGTATTACACCCAAAGTCGATCCCACAGAGAATTGAACGTATCAATTGAGTCTATAAAATACGAAACTGTTACTTAATCGCTTTTCTCAAGACTTTTGAATATCAATTTGTGATGTTTACTAAATCTAATAACAAAATAATAAATTAACAATTAACTAACAATATAATGTAAACAATGATAATAAAGGTCTAAGGTTATGGTTTCCCCCGTTGGTGAATTCTTTCTCGGATAC
>ML418745.1:31541-49463 GCA_005239525.1 Nicotiana knightiana | reverse complement strand
TAATGCGCATAAAATGTAAGGTATATCACATGTTAAACTATGCAATTTAGTCTCACATCAGGCAGACTTGTTGCCTTGTGTGGAAGGCCGTGGAAGCATGACCGTGAGAAGGTTGTATAAAGTGTGACATGTAGTCACTTGATGGATTTCAGATTTGGACTGAGTATAAAGAAGTGCAATGTTGCTTTATTGAGAATTTACCCCTGGAGGGCGTTCAGTTTAGTTGATTATGGATTATGGGGTGTTAGTCCCGGTGATGATGGTTGTTCTCGTGTATTATGAGAAAAAGTAGGGTTAATGTGGACCCAGGTAAGAGCTAATAGCTAAGTTTGGTGCGAGCGAGGTGGCTCCATATTTGTGGATGGAGTTAAATATGATTATGGGCTCTGTGTGAGCCAGGCATGTTCCTTTCAGTAAGAGCGCTTTTCATGGAAAGGTATTAGAACATCGGGTGTTGTTCCGTCTTCGTCAAATTTATGTGTTATTGTGATTTGCCGTACGAGTTGTGAAACAGCTCTTGAGATCCAGAGAATACATACATATATATATATATATATATATATATATATATCGCACCTCAGTTGTGCTTGAGTTTTGTAGCCTATGGCTTTATCAGTCTCCCCAGGATGGTATTATGCACTTAGCGTGCTTGTGATCGATATTTAGTAATTCGTATTAGTGAGTAATTTAGCTCCGTATATATATATTCTTATGTAAATTTTATGTTATTCGGATCGGGTTGCACGCCGCAACAGTGTGATGATGAGAAGGGTTAATATGTATTTATTTTCTTGTGATTTATTTCCTATTTTCTGGTAAGAATTCATATTAGTTGCGTGAGCTGAGTAGTTCCTTCCTGAGTCATTTCTTAATATCATGTTCGAGTTATGGTATATTGGTGCGATGTGGTATAATGTGAGGTTGTTGGCTATGTTTGGGGTGATCTGTTGTCTGAGTAGTTCATACTGGGTGAGACGAGATTATCGGATCAGGGATCAGTGTGATAAGGTTATGTGAAGTGTATATTAAAGAACAAATACCATCATTCAGGTTCATAATGAAAGTGACGATTCTAGTCAAGATGAGGTATTCAAGGATTTGTTAACTCTATAGTTAAGTGTGAATTTCTGCGCATTCCCTCCGTCGTGGTTGTATCGCCAGCATTATGGCAGGATGTCTGTATAATTGTTATGAGATGCATCAGGAGCATCAGATTCGTGGACCTTGGCTAATAAGGTTCAGGGAGCGTCGTTGTGGTCAGACGATGAGTTACGGTGCATGGTGCCGATTCAGCAAGGGTATGCAGTTATGCGGTGCATGGTGCCGATTCAGCAAGGGTATGCAGTTATGATCTGGTATATCGTGTGCTAGTTGATGCAGTGCTTATATATATTGAAACTAGGCCTGGCTAGAGAAATTTCAGGTGTTTGAATGAATTCTGAGCTTATTATATGGATAAAGAAGAAATCTCCAGATTTGATCAATCCATTGTGCTCGATTGGGTTGTGGTGGCACGGGCAAGTGCTCGAGATGTTAAACAGTGATTTCATGTAACTCCAGAGTAGTTCTTAGCACGTTCGAGGACGAACGTCGGTTTAAGTAGGAGAGAATGTAACGACTCGACCGGTCGTTTTGTGCTCTAGCGTGTCGTTCAGTGGTTTGAAGTCGTGAGCAGCTTCGTTTCAGGTATTATGACCCGTGGGCGTGTTCGGAATTGAATTCCAGGAAGTTTAGAATTGATTTGGAAAGAAAATTCTCATTTCAGAAGCCTTAAATTAGAGAAATCAACTAAAATTGGAATTTTGAGTAAAAAATCTTCGAATCAGGATTTGAAGGTTCCAGCAGGTTCATATGATGATTTTGGACTTGGGTGTATGTCCGGATTGGGTTTTGGATAACCCGGGAGCGTTTCGACATATATTGTGGAAGTTAGCATTTTAGAAGGATTTCATGAATTTGGGCTTGAAGTGCATATCAGTGAGGTTGATGTCCGTTTGGGATTCCGAGTTTAGGAATATCTCCGTATGGTGATTCTGGAATTGGGAGCGCGATCGGAAGTGAATTTGGATGTCCGTAGGTCATTTTGGAGTCATTTGGCTAAAGATGGAAATTTGAAGGTTTTTGGGAAATCTGGCCAGAAGTGAAAGTTTTGATATCGAGGTCGGAATGCGATTCCGGAAGTTGGAGCAGGTCCGTAATGTTGAATGTGACTTGTGCGCAAAATTTGAGGTCAATCGGACGTGATTTGATAGGTTTCGGCGTCAGATGTAGAAGTTTGAAATTCTAAGTTCTTAAAGAATTGGATTTGAGTGTGATTCGTGATTTCGGCGTCGTTTGATGTGATTTGAGGGCTCGAGCAAGTTCGTGTCATGTTTTGGGGCAGGTTGGTATAATTGGACGGGGTCCCGGGGGGCTCGGGTGGATTCCGGATCAAAGTTGAAGTTGAAAAATGGCTGAAGTTATTGTTACCTCGTGTAACCGCACCTGCGAGGCTTTGACCGCAGGTGCGGAGCCGCAGGTGCGGGAGTGGGTAGGCTTGGATGGGGACCGTAGGTGCGATGGATTTTCCGCACCTATGAAGCCGCAGTTGCGGACAGCGGGGCGCAGGTGCGATTTGGGTGAAATTGAGGAAATCGCAGGTGCGGGAGATTTGGTCGCACCTACGGGATCGCAGGTGCGGAGGAAGGACCGCAGGTGCGAAAAGGTGCCTGGGCAGAATGTTTTAAAATCGGATTTATGTCATTTCTCTCTCATTTTTCATTTGGTTGAGACGATTTTGGAGAGCTTTTCAAAGGGGATTTCATCATGGATCAGAGGTAAGTTGTTTCTACTTGTTTCTAAGGCTAAATACAAGATTATATGCATGATTCGATATGGAAAATTGTGGGAAAATTGGGGGTTTTGAAGAAAAACCTAAAAAGTATAAATTTAGATTTTTAGCCATGAATCGAGCATGAATATTTGAGTAAATTATATACTTGAGTTAGTAAGGCTATGGGTAGAATGTATCTTTGAGAAATTTCAGATTTCGGACACGTGCGCCCGAGGGCATTTTGGTTATTTCTTCCGAGCGGGATTGGGAAAGTATATAATCTGAATTTGTTGTGAGAATTAGGATCAATTTTCATTGCTTTGTCACTTATGTAGTAGTTTCGGAGCGTTATGCGTCCGTTGGAGTCATCGGAAAGGCTTGGAAGCCGGTGTTGGAATTTCGGAGCGAGGTAAGTCTCCTTTCTAACTTTGTGAGGAGGAATCGTCCCCCTAGGTGAATTAAATCAGTATATGCTATTTTCTTCGGGGGTTACATACGCACGAGGTGACGGGAATCTGTGCGTAGCTTCTATTATGCCATGTTCGGGTAGCCTAGGACCCACTAGCATGCTTTATGTGTGTACCTGTAACCCTGCCTGTAATATTAAACTGTTGATATGACCAGAACGTAATTGAATGTTTAAAAGAAAGTTGGAGTTCATATTGTTAACCTTCTAAAAAGAGAATTGTTTCCGTTGTGAATATATGTGTACCTAGATTGGGTTGTATCATGGAGTATCACTAAACTTGACAAATGAGTTTCAAAAACAAAGATTTCAAAACCTATATTTCATGTTTCTTTTAATAAAATTTTTACCACGTTCCTGAGAAAAACTGTTTTCTTGATAAAATACGAATTTATTATGTGGATATGTGTAACTTTGGGTGCTTGAGTCGCTTGAGTGATCCGCGAGCAGGAAGACCCTGTATTTGTGTATGTATTCATATGAGCACCTGAGTCGCATGTATGATTCACGAGCAGGCTAGCCGTATTATGTTAACCGCGTCGCATGATCGATTCGCGAGCGGGGCAGATAGATGATAGATGCATCTATGGTTCGAGACGGTCGACCTCTCGGCAGTACACAGTTTATTATTGTTGGTCCGCGTCGTTCGACCCTCGGCATTGCTTGCGCATGATATTTGCTGCATAGTCGCTATGATATTTGCCTAATTACTGGCCTGAAATATTAAATTGTCAATTGAAGGATGTTTAAATCCTGTTTTATAAATTGCCTATGATAAAACCATGCTTAGTGTCACTCCTAAATATTTTAAATGGACCTTTAGTAAGTGTCTAATGTGACCTCTCGTCACTACCTCTCTGAGGTTAGGCGGGCGACTTATTGAGTACAAGTTGTTTTTGTACTCATACTACACTTGTTGTGCATTTTATTGCACATGTACTTTCATAGCAATGTGGAGGATACGGAGACTTAGGCGAGCTGCATCATTCGGAGGCGATCCGCAGCTGACAGAGTCTCCTTCAGACTGTATTTATTCATATTTTTAAATTCCTTTGTCCAGTTGTATTTCGGACAGGCTTTGTATTGATAGTATAAATTCTTAGAAATTGCTCATGTACCTGTGATACCGGGTTCTTGGATATGTACTAGGATAATTGTTTAAGTGAAATCTTTAGATCACTGTTTTTTTATAACAGAATTTTATTTGCTGTCGTATTTTAAATTTACGAAAATTTATTTTTTGATTATGAAATGCAAAGAAAGGTAACGGTTTCGAAAATGTTAAAACATGAATATATTTCAACTAATTAAGGATTTGGCTTGCCTGACGGTGGTGTCTGGCGCCATCACGACTTATGAATTTTGGGTCGTGACATATATGTAAATAATGTTTTATTGTGTATGAGAGTTGTTTATACACTATTATATGCTATTTATATAATTTTATACATTATTATGCAGATGAATCCTATCAATGGAGCTTCACATGTTCTTCTTCTTTCTCGGGGATCTTCTGAAATTTAACTCAAATCTAGCTTAAATCTACTCCAAATTTAAGTTTTGAACTCCTCTTGATGATTCCAATCAATTGGAACAACACCCAATCCAAACAACTAACAAATCAAAAAATGCTATTTTTGAAATCGAAGCTTTAAAACACCTTTAATGGTGACTTTTATTTTTCAAGTTTTTAATCAACCACTGGAATTTTACCCGTGGAATGAGAATAAGACTGACCTTGCCAATACCTTCTTTATAGTTTGGTGATTCAACAACCTACCAAGTGAATCTCTTTAGTGCAAACACAATTTTTTTCACTCCATTGAAGGAAGTGATTTTCATACGTCTCCAAAAAACTAATTCTTTTATGTATTATTTTTTCTTCTTCATCCAAATAGTGATTATCGGCTTTGAATCTGGAGGAGTGTTGATGGAGAATAATAATGATGGGGAAATTTTGGGATGCAAAGTTGGGAGACAGGGAGAAGAAGAACAGAGAAAAGAAAAAAAATATTAAAAGGAGTGGGCTAATGGGTGAAAAATAATTTTCACATCATATTCAATCTGGGTCATATTGGGTAAGAGTTTCAAACGTGAGACATTTTTTGATTGCCTATTGAGCCAAGTGATAAGGAGTGTAATTCTCCCTTAATTGATTATATCAATACAATCTCACATTCTGTATAATATCCCTATATAATAATAATAACCACAACAATAACATATTCTATATAGTTTAATAAATTGGGTCTAGTAAGAATAGTGTGTATGCAACCTTACCCCTACCTTATACAGGCAGAGGCTATTTTTGATAGGCAATAACATCCTCATATAATAATATTTTATTGTAAAAGCCAAATTCTTTTTGAAAATTAACCTTTTAAGTTATATTTTACACCTCTATAATATCTTTTTACCTGCAACAAGTATAATTATTTTTTATAACAAGTATGCTTTTGTGTAAATTTATCCTTCTATAATAGTCTTGCATGTACAATCTTTGAGATTATCAAATATAAGTCTAGAGATTTTGGCCAAATATTTTAAAATTTTTAATGTACTATTTTGATGAAGAATATTATTGTTAGTACATACTTTCATAATTAAGAATTTCATTCACTTATATTTTTATGCCATTGTACAAAAGTTTGTATTATGTATAATGTCTAATATTTGAATGACACAAATCTTTATTAATTCAAGTATTATATTGTCATTAAAATATTAGAATCTACAAATAAGCTATATTTATAAAGCTCTTCTATCAATTTTGAAAGAATTTTAATTTTCAAGCAGCTTTGAAACGTGTGCCTTAAAGTTTAAATCTTTATATATTTAATTATGGATGTATAATAATATATTAGCTTTATCTAATATTTAATTATTAATATACATATGTTTTGATTTTAAATTTGAATAGTTTTCTTATCTTTTATATGTATCGTTGAAAAAGGAAAAAATAATTTTTGGATTGTTTTGCCCATAACAATCAAAATGTATATTTAAATGTCAAATATCAATAATCAGAGGTATATAACCGTCATTTACTATAACTACAAAAAAAAATATACTGAATAACAAATGAGATTAATATAAAGGTGTTTGATTGTAATCAAAATTAAACGACGAAACAGTTTGATTTGAACGAATCAAAACTTGACAACTTCAAGAAATTTAAATTTGAAATCCATTCCACGTTGCAGAATTACTTATGCAATTATTATTTTAATTCGTCACGACTTACGTTTTTGCAAGAGAGGCGTTAGTTGTTGAATTTCTGATAGGAGAACAGAGGGAACCTTCTTTTTCTAGGAGCCCGTTTGGACACAAGATTTTATTTTATTTTTTCAAAAAAAATTCATTTTTTTCCGAAATTAACGTTTGTTAATAAATTTTTTAATTTCACTTGAAAATATATTTTGGAATTTTTGAAAAACTCCAAAAAATTCTTTTTCAAAATTTTCACTCAGATCATTCACAAAACTTCTAAAATAACCCAAAATTATATTAATGTCCAAAACTCTAATTTTCAAATATCATTTTCAGTTGAATAATTTATTTATTTTTTACCTTTTTTGAAATTTTACAATTCTTATGTCCAAACGCCCACTAGATCTGGCAGCCAAAACGGCGCCATAGGGACAATTCCGACTATCAAACGGTGTCGTTCCATTAATTAATTCCAACAATGGAGGTGTGTGCCAAAATGAAAGAATGACGGCCACGTGGTCCAATTTATTGCCTGAAATAAATTCGGGTGGGGGGACTTTTAGTGGGTGCCAGTACCTTATTCCCCTGCTTTTAAGAATTGTCAAATTGGCATCAATTCCCAAGGATTTTGGATTTTTCGTATTTAATATTAATGCTCCAACTAATTTAAATTTGCTTTACATAAGTTTATTTTTAAAAAAAATCACTCTCTATAAAAATTGTTTTTCTAAAATACATGTTAAATCATAAGACCGTGTACAGGGGGTCCGGAACCTAATTAGTCTAAAATTGGACAAATAGAACAAAAATAAGTCAAAAAAAAAAGAATACCGAAATATGTATAACGCCACACTATGTGGCGCTATACATTAACGGTAATTGTGTCGTTAATGTATAGCGCCACATAGTGTGGCGTTATATACTTTTTTTCTGACAGGTGAGTATAACGCCATTATATCTGACGCTATACACTAAAAGAACTACAAGGCTGCCTAGCCTACTGGTTGAAAGGAAGATGTGAAGTGAGTTTTGTCCTTGAGATATAAGGTTCAAACCCCTACACCAACATTTGTTATATTTTCCTATTTCCTTTTTATCCTTTGTTCTTTTCATTATTTGGTTTAAGTGTTGAGATATAAATACTTTAATAGAAAAGTCATTTATTATTTCTTTAAAAAATAACCAATACTTTTAATAGTTGTTATTTTGTGTTATACGTAAAACAAAATTACTTTTTTTCTTTTATTTTCAAATTAGAATTATAAGTTTTATTTTCAAATTAGTTAAAATAGTTAAAATATTTATTTATTATTTGTTCAACTTTCCATCTTCGTCCTTTCACATTTATAAATAGCTTAGCTAAGCAAAAACATGAAGTTTCGTGAAGGACCCATAAAAGCCAATTGAAACTCTTCGTTATTTTTTTCCCTACACCAACAATTTTTATATTTTCCTATTTCCTTTTTATTTTTTGTTTCTTTTCATTATTTGGTTTAAGTGTTTAGATATAAATACTTTAATAGAGAAGCCATTTATTATTTCTTTAAAAAATAACCAATACTTTTAATAGTTGTTATTTTGTGTTATACGTAAAACAAAATTATTTTTTTTCTTTTATTTTCAAATTAGAATTATAAGTTTTATTTTCAAATGAAAGAAAACAATTAATGGCAACTCATCAATACAATTAGCTTCTAATATTTCTTTCTTATTGCTTCAAGTTCGTATTTTAATTACCAATTTAACTTTAATTATACTATATTATAGAACGATTTTGCTCTATTTTCAGTAATTAAAAATTAGTACAAGATTCAAAAGCTAAACTATTTAAAAAGAATCTGATTATGTAGTTATTAATCAGTACAAGATTTAGAAATTAAAATATCTCAAAAGTATTTGCTATTTTATCTGTAGTAGAAGTTGATTTAAATATCCGGACAATAAAAATATGAGTAATTTATAGTTATATATTGTAAAAATTGGTAGCTTAACTATTCAACATAGAAGTACCTGAAAGGTGTTTGGTCACGCCTCGAAATTTAAAACTTTGATTTTTGTAAAATGTAATCTTAAATTTACCGTAATATTTTGAGGCTATAAATAAATTAATTATTTGAAGAGTAACTTGAGAAATTTAAGGTTACACTAATTTTTAAATATGAAGGTATCAATCCGTGTTGCAACAAACTAATAAAATCTCATAAAAATAAACTGCAATTATCATGAAAAAAAATAACGAAGAGTTTCAATTGGCTTTTATGGGTCCTTCACGAAACTTCATGTTTTTGCTTAGCTAAGCTATTTATAAATGTGAAAGGACGAAGATGGAAAGTTGAACAAATAATAAATATTTTAACTATTTTAACTAATTTGAAAATACAACTTATAATTCTAATTTGAAAATAAAAGAAAAAAAATAATTTTGTTTTACGTATAACACAAAATAACAACTATTAAAAGTATTGATTATTTTTTAAAGAAATAATAAATGGCTTCTCCATTAAAGTATTTATATCTAAACACTTAAACCAAATAATGAAAAGAAACAAAAAATAAAAAGGAAATAGGAAAATATAAAAAATGTTAATGTAAGGGTTTGAACCTTGTACCCCAAGAACAAAACTCATTTCTCATCTACCTTTCAATCAATGGGCCAGGCAGCCTTGTACAATTTTTAGTGTATAGCGCCAGATATAGTGGTGTTATACCCGCCTGTCAGAAAAAAACCGTTAGTGTATAGCGCCACATACTGTGGCGTTATACATAGTTCCGTTCTATATTTTTTTTAGACTTGTTTTGGTTCTATTTATCTATATTTAGCTTACTTGGGTTCCAGACTCCTGGCGCTTGTCGTGTGCCGAAAGATCAAAAAAGTTGGTGACATGACAACAGAGGAATCGGCGATTAAAGTCTCGATGAATGACGGTCGTAATTATAACAGTCCTAAAATAGCGAAATTTCATATCGAATAAGTTCTAATTCTAATAAAAGGTGTAATAATTTGGGCATTATTCTGAAACATTTAGTCAAGGACGAATAAATTATAGATATCCATTCCACTTCCGCCTAACTTTTGGTAGGTATATTTGTTCCGTTCAGGGGCGGACCTACGTTAGGGCGAGGAGGTTATCAGAATTCATTAATTTCGGCAAAAAGAGTATATATATTTCATATACAGTCAAGTCTCTCTATGACAACGTCGTTTATTTCGAAATTTTTTAGTTTTATATCGAATGGTTGTTATACACCTATAACAACATTTGACGTTTAAATATTTTTTGACTGTTATAAATAAAACTTATCTAAAAATTAATTATTTTTCTTTTTTTAATGTTACATATAAAAGACAAGAAAATTCTTCAAATTTAAAATCTCAGAAGATATGCATATTTCACTAGGTATATATTGAACAAAGCTAATGCATTATTAATAAATTCATTAACTAAACGTACAAATATTTAAACTCTTAAGGCACACATTTTAAAGCTACTAGGAAAATAAATACTTTCAAGATTTGGAAGAACTTTGTAATTGTAGTTGTTTCTTAGATTTCATTCTCTTACTACGAATATAATGCTTGAGTTGACGAAAATTCATGTCTAATTTTTTAGCAAAAAGGTATCTACCCACATCTTGTATCTTATGCAAGATAAAAACTTTGTTCAATGGAAAAGATTGTGTGCATATTTTTAGAATTGGTATTAGTAATCTTAGAGATTCTATATAGATATTATAGAGAGATAATTTTATAAAGAGCGTTCTACTATAAATATAGTTATTGTTGTTATAGAGAGGTAAAATATAAATAGGTAAAGAGTTGTTATAGAGAGGTAAAATATAATTTAAAAAATTCGTTATAAGAAAAACTTAATTTTTATAGTGAATAACTGTTATACATGAATGTTGTTATAGAGATGTCTCACTGTATATCTATATTTACTACGAGGACCCCTTAAATATTTTATGCGCCCCCTAAAATCACAAAATTTGGATAGAGGAGCTGGTTGGTAGAAGCGGTTAAGTACCTACACTCGTTTGATGACCCAAGTCCGAATCTTATAACTTGTACTTCTTCAGTTTAAGTTTATGTGAACCTATTCTTTTTTGGTCTGTTCCAAAAAAAATGATTCTTTTTTAAATTTGGAAACAATTTAGCTTAAACTTCCAATTTTACATTTAATGAGAGACTTTTATAACCACACAAATACTCTTGTCCTATTTCTGGCATGTTTAGGACCACAAATTCCAAAAGTCTTCATTTTTTCTTAAATTTTGTGCTCAGTCAAATAGGTTTACATAAATTAAAATGGAGAGAGTATATTTTTATTTTATTTTTAAAGTGGTGCCCCGTGATATTCAACTGATCCGAAGCTACTCCAATATATTCGAGGGTTCTTGGCTCCTGCTCCCTAACATTCATTTGTCACCTTAATCAAAGCTTCTTTTCTATTTTTAAATAATTTCTAAGTACGGAGTAAATTTATTTATTTTTATTTAGAAAATTAAAGTGCTCCATTTTCGTTGTTAAAGCATTAGCACCAGTAACGCGGTTGCAGATCAATTGCTTTACGAAAGCAAAAGTTTTGCACTAACTGCCCTTTGACTACGTCCTTAAATGAACATAAGGCCACATACTTTTTATTTCTCTCACTTTCTTCCCCCGAACTTTCCTCAACAGGCATTGCCACGGTCCTACTTTTGAAATTAAGCTGTACATAATTTACTTTATTCAATTACACGATGCAGTTAGTTCCAATCGTTTAGCACAATGGTTGACATTTTTAATCCTTAAGTATGAAGCTCTTGGCCAATTGCAAGTTCGACTTAATTTTCTTTTAATATTTGACCAAGTGATACATTTTCTATCACAAATATTTGTTGATACATTTTCTATCACATATTTGTTCTCTTAGAAATTAACCTTTATGTAATAACTTATTAAAAGATAATACAATTTTTATTTTATTGATTTTCTTTCAAAATTTTGTTTGTTATGCTATTATGCAAAAGCCAAAGCTACTGTTGCATAATATTATACAAGCACCGAGGGTTGTGGTAAGGTGATAAAATAGGCGGAGTTATATTATCTACAGGTTCGGAACCCATTAACTTTTACTTTGATTTTATATTTGTATTAAGAAATTTATTAAATACAACAACAACAACAACAACAACAACAACAACATACCCAGTATTATCCCACATTGGGTTTGGGGAGGATAGTGTGTGCGCAGACCTTACCCCTACCTTGTGAGGATAAAGAGCATGTTTCTAATAGACCATCGGCTCAAGAAAACATAAGCACCACATTAATGAAAATATACACACGAAGGGGCAATACCAAAATATAAAAGCATAATAAAAACAACAAGATAGTAAGGTGATCAACAATGAAAGAAAACAACGGTTAGTCATAAAAACCTACTACCAACAGAAAGAAAAATCGCGTGTCCATACTACTGTTATGAACACTCTAGGCTACCTACTTTACTACCCTAATCCTTGACCTCTATACTTTCCTATCAAGGGTCATGTCCTCGGTCAGCTGAAGTTGCGCCATGTCTTGCCTAATCACCTCTCCACACCCTCAAATGTCAACCTCTCACACCTCCTCAACGGGGTGTCTGTGCTCCTCCCCCTCACATGACCAAACCACCTAACCCGCACTTCCCGCATCTTGTCTCAATAGGGGCCACACCCACCTTGTCGCGAATAACCTTATTTTTGATCCTATCTAACATGGTGTGCCCGCACATCCATCTCAACATCCTCATCTCTACTACCTTCTTCTTCTGGAAACGAGCGATCTTGACTGGCCAACACTCTGTCCCATACTCTGTAGAACTTACCCTTAAGTTTTGATGGCATATTCTTGTCACACAAACATCGAAAACGAGTCTCCTTTCTATCCATCCCGCCCCAATACCATGTGTGTCATCTTCATCATTCTCCCCATCCCCCTGAATAATTGACCCAAGGTACTTAAAACTACCTCTCCTGGGGATGACCTGTGAGTCCAGCCTCACATCCCCTTTCCCTCCTCGAGTCTCGCCACTGAACTTACACTCCAAGTATTCTGTCTTGATTCTGCTCAACTTGAAACTTTTATATTCTAGGGTCTGCCTCCATATCTCTAATTGCACGTTCACAACGTCTCGCGTCTCGTTAATAAATACAATATCATCTGCAAATAGCATGCACCACGACACCTCCCATTGGATATGGCGTGTCAGTATGTCCATCGTCAGAACAAACAAAAAAGGGCTGAGTGCCGACCCCTGATGCAACCCCATCATAATCGAAAAATGGTCTGAGTCCCCACCCCCATCCTCACTTGGGTCTTTACTCCACCGTACGTGTCTTTAATCAACCTAACGTAGGCAACACGTACACCTCTAGCCTCCAAATATCTCCACAAAATCTCCCTCGGAACTTTATCGTATGTCTTTTCTAAGTCAATAAACACCATATGCAAGTTCTTCTTTCTCTCCCTATACTGCTCCATCAATATCAAGGTGGATGGCTTCTGCTGTCGAACGCCCCAGCATAAACCCAAGCTGGTTCTCGAAAATAGACACACTCCTCCTCACCCTAATCTCATAGTATGGCTAAGCAACTTGATAACCCGATAGTTATTGTAATTTTGGATATCACGAATCCATTAATTAAATAAAATCTTATATTTTTAGCCGCTCTAAAAAATAATACTCCAACTGATAAAATGTATATATTTTTTATTTATGTGTCTTATAACATATATTTCATCCGTTCACTTTTAATTGTCCATTTTTTACTTTACACGCTTCTTAAACAATAACAATTATAGTATATATTTTACCATATAACCCTTAATAACGATAGCATTTCAAAAAGTCTCAAGAAATAATTTGGAGAATGAGTAGTTAATAATAAGGGTAAAACAATAAAAGAATTATGTTTCTCTTGATTTGCTAAAATGTACAAGTAAAAGTAAAAATACATTTTTGGTATAGTGGACAAGTAAAATTGAACGGAGGAAGTAATATATATTTTATGTACATTTTGGCTAGCAAATACAATAATTTCGATCGATCGACCAATTTTCTATTTTGCCGTTAACTAAAACAAGTTATCAGTTCGATAACAAGTTCAAAACTCGTATTCTCACTCCGCCTTTGGATGTTAAGCACTTTAACCCTTATTCTAGAAGTCTCGAGTTGGAGCTATGAGAATAAAGTCACCTAAAGAACTTTCATTGATGTTCAGGGGTTTGAATTTCAAAGTACAAAAAATTACCGGCCCTATAGAGAAAATACAGGAATAGTTTGCTTGCAATCTACACTATATAATTCAACGCCTGCGGATTGGCATACGTTGTTCTGGAAAGTTGACGCTCATTGCATGACTGAGCCTTTTTCTCACCAACATAAGTGAGTTTCACTCGAACTTCCTCAATCCATAACACGTTCCCTCTAGGTAATTCTCTGCTTAATTTTTCCAGTTTCACTATTTAATAGTACAACAATTTGATAAGTTCGATCTAGATCGCATGATTTTGAGCTCTACAATTTGCTGATTGTTTTCATTTCAGTGAATTGATTTATCCACTTGTAACTTTTGAGCTGTTTATTTTCACAAGTAATGATTTGTTCCTTTTTTTTCTTTTCTGTATTTGTGATTGGATTTAAGCTATATATAGTGATTGTTCTTTTGTATATTCGTGATTGGATTTAGCTAATACAGTGGTTGTGTAAAGATGTTTTACACTGTCAGGTCATCTATTCCTTCTTATAATTCGATAATTTCATTTATTTGATTGTTAAATAATCTAGTTAAGGTCAGCCCTATTCGCGGGGTTCTGGAGAGGGCTTGACCACATTGGGTCAGCCTTACCTTGCATGATTTATTTTTTGTATGTGATTATTAAATAACCAATATTGTAAAAAATTCTTTATACTGTCTGCATATAAAATGTTACCACATTTGAGTGTTTTTTATTGTTGTTACCGGGTTAGAGTTGAGAAAATTTCAGTATTCCCCCGTCATTTATTTTTTCGTCTGAGTACGTAGTATTTTTGGGATTCTCAATGGTGAAATATTCAGGGATAATGCAGACGGTTGAGGGACTATTTAGTGATAATGGGTGGTCAATATGGGCAATGGTGTTTGGACTTTTCATTTTCAAACATGTCTTGTTTGCTTCTAGAAACTGAAAAGAATAGTCTGTACATGATTTTTCTCTACTAACATCCAGAGGGCTAAGATTAATGAGTTAGAGGCTGAGGATTCAGTGTTGTGATACTGTGTTTTGGGCCATTATTTTGGGGAGTTCTCTCCATTTGTAAGTTCACTTTTTTGCATTTCCTAGTATTCGTGGTGATTATATTATAGATCTCGATTTGTGATAGGAGAGTCTTTTCTTGCATCTATGGGTTCAAGTCTTTGGCCATTCCTTTCGTGTATACTTTGGGGCAAAGGATGCCATATTCATTCCATTATTAGGTTTAGGTTCAGGGGCACTCCTTTCTTGGCCTTTCGTTGGCCGAATGCCTTTTTCATTTTATCCTATGTTGTGTTCAGATTAAAGTCAATATTACTGATCTATGTATCATGTCTTAGGTATCGGTTAGTTCTTTTAAGAAGTCACTTCAGAAACATAGAGCTGTGTGGCATATAAGATGGAAGATTCTGAGGGAAGCAACCCATATATGAGTACACTGGAGAGACTGGCCACCAATGATTATATCTCCAACTTCAAAAGTTACGGGCCGTCTGGGGTTGCTGGTGCAGTTATTATTGCCATTATTATACCAATATTACTGTCCATGGTACTAATGGGGAAGAAAAAGGGGAAACAGAGAGGAGTTCCGGTTCAAGTTGGTGGTGAGGCAGGTCTTGCAATGCGCAATGCTAAGTCAGCCGGATTAGTTGAAGTTCCTTGGGAAGGGGCTACAACTGTGGCAGCTCTATTTGAGCAGTCTTGTAAAAAATATTCTAGTGAACGCTGTCTTGGAACTAGAAAACTAGTTAGCAGGGACTTTGTAACTGCAAGTGATGGAAGGAAGTTTGAGAAACTTCACTTGGGGGAGTATCAGTGGGAGAGTTATGGACAAGTATTTAATCGTGCTTGCAACTTTGCCTCTGGTCTTGTTAAGTTGGGTCATGATGTGGAGACTCGTGCTGCTATCTTCGCAGAAAGTCGTGCGGAGTGGCTCATTGCCTTTCAGGTATTCAAGTAGTATGCTAAACCAGTCCCTTATCTCTGTGTTCTTAATTACCGCGAGATCCAATAGTTTTCATGATCAAATTATTTTATTCAGGGATGCTTCCGGCAGAACATTACTGTTGTTACCATTTATGCTTCTTTGGGCGATGATGCACTTATATATTCACTCAATGAGGTGGGGCAGCTTTATTTTTTAGTCTGTGTATGCATTGTTTCTTCATCTATTTGAGGCGTCATATGACGTGATGATTTGAATTCATCTGTGGCCATTGACAGACTCAAGCATCTACGTTGATATGTGATGCCAAGCAACTGAAAAAGTTGCTTGCTGTTAGTTCTAGCCTGGAAACCATCAAGAATGTCATCTATTTTGAGGACGAGACAGTGACAGATTCCACAAATATTGGCAGCTGGAGGGTGTCATCTTTCTCAGAAATTGAAAATCTGGGTAAAAATGGTTCTATTCAGCCAAGACTGCCTGTCAAGAAAGATACTGCTGTGATCATGTATACCAGTGGCAGTACAGGCTTACCTAAGGTTTGACCCCACTTTCTATTAATTCATTTTTTCCGATGTGATTGCAAGGAAAAAAAATATAGCCGTTGAGTATGCTTTTAGATGGTTCTCTTGGGATGTTTCTTATAGCTTCCCTAGTGGCTGAAACATTCTTGTTATTTAAGGGTTAAGATAACTTAAACTGATAATAAACTTATGGGATTGTGAATCCATTTAGCTTGGTGATCAATGCACTGATAATTTGTTAATTCAAAAAGTTATCCAGGATGAGATGTCATTGGATCATGCTACAGAAGATCCAAGACATAAAGAGGAAGAAAAACAGAGTACTTTGATTTTGGCTTACTGTAACTTATCCACACTCATAGTCTAGATTGCACTGTGCCTTTCTCGATGTCTATCCCTCCACTGATGCTTGTTGTCTATTTTATTTTTGGCTTAAACCAACTGGCTTGTTGTGTATTTTATCCTTTTCATTATGAAAAAGGTACTGCTCTTAATTATTCTCTTATTTATGTCCTATAGGGTGTTATGATAACTCATGGCAACATTGTAGCCACTGCAGCTGGTGTTATGAGTGTGATTCCAAAAATTGGAAGCAGTGATGTCTATTTGGCTTACCTCCCTTTAGCTCACGTCTTTGAGTTGGCTGCTGAGGTAATTCCTTAGGAGTTTATCTTTAATTTGCTTCATTGTGTTTTACCTATAAAATGAAGATTAGTGCAGTTCTAAGTGATTCTTGTTCTGCAGACTGTAATGCTGACTGCAGGTGCTTCCATTGGTTATGGCTCAGCTCTCACATTGACAGATACTTCTAACAAAATCAAGAAGGGGACCCAGGGAGATGCTACAGCTTTGAAGCCTACTTTAATGGCAGCAGTTCCAGCCATTCTGGATCGTGTTAGGGATGGTGTTATGAAGAAGGTTATCACAGTACCTTCCATTCTTAAGATCTCAATGAGAAAGAGCATACTTAGTTTAGTATAGGGCTTCAAAAGATTCAATGGGACTAACCTTTTGTTTATATTTTTCGTGACTCTAGGTTGAGGAGAAGGGAGGTTCTGCTAAGAAACTTTTCAACATTGCCTTTAAGCGTCGATTGGCTGCTATTGAAGGTAGCTGGTTTGGAGCTTGGGGTCTAGAGAAACAAATATGGGATATAGTTATATTTAAAAAGGTAAGGGCAGTGCTTGGAGGAGATATTCGTTTCATGCTCTGCGGTGGTGCTCCTCTGTCAGGAGATACTCAAAGATTTATCAACATCTGTATGGGGTAATTCTTCCACTCCTAATGATGGTCTGTATATTTTCTGAATATGTTCTACATGCTTGCAAAAATAAGTTTGAGTTCTTTTTAGTTTATTAATGCTCTTAGTATGGCCGTATGTTTTTCCAAATGTGGCAAGTCTTTTTAACTTTAGAAATTTGTGAACGCTTACTGCAGAGCTCCTATTGGTCAAGGGTATGGACTGACGGAGACATTTGCTGGAGCTGCTTTCTCTGAGTGGGATGATCCTTCTGTTGGGCGTGTTGGTCCACCTCTTCCTTGCAGCTACATAAAGGTATGGTTACTTTGTTGTCACAAATCGATTTGAGAGCACCAGCTGCATTCAGTCATTTACGAAAAAACTTTGTGAAACTATGTTAGGTAATTGTTTTGAATAGATACTACTTGGGAAGTCTTACAGCAAAAAAAAAAAAAAAAAAAAAAACC
>ML418745.1:0-31304 GCA_005239525.1 Nicotiana knightiana | reverse complement strand
AGTTAAGAAAGAAGAGAAAAATAAAAAAAACCCTTAATATGTCATTTTAACTTCATCTGTTAGTTTCTACCTTTTCCTTCTGTTTATATTGCTTGACAATCCTTAGATCTTCCCAGGTTTTTAATGATGCCATACTTTTGGTGTGCTTTTACCGTAAGAATTTGAAGATAATTTTATCAATCTTCGCCAAATTTCTGGCAAAATAACCTGTGTTTTGATTCTATAACTCCATAGTCATCTGTGGAGATGAGAAAGAAGAAACTGCTAATAAGCCATACAAAAAAGTTAGTGATTTAGAAATGTACAAGACATATTTCTGTTTCTTAACCTCCTTATTTTTATTTTTCTCTTCTTTCTTAACTTATGATTTTTCTGAGAAACAACAAACCAAACAAGCAAAAGGCATAAAAAGGGAGAAAAACCAGGAGAAACTAAAGAGGACATTGCTATTGCCTTTCATACACCAAACGGTACATGTTTCTGTAAAATACTCCACTTGGCCAGCACGCACCAGCGTAAATATCCCACTACAAAGATCCCAACTTGCGACTCTGCAAAGAACATCCCTTCAACCACTGAGTCCTAAAGCCTTGCCCACTCCCTCCATCCGAAGTTTTGAAATACATCAACTTTTTGTTGCCTTCTGAGTTCGGATCATTTTCCTAGGCTACCTTTAGTGCCTTCAGCCTATTACTATCTTTCCTGAGACAGCAGTACTGCTAACCCATGTGATACTGAACAGTGTTGTCAAAGGCGCGCTTAAAGCGCGATTAAGCCCTGAAGTGAGGCTCAAAACATGTTGAGCGCTTCACCACGCTTTGTGGGCGCTTCAGTGTCGCATCAAGGCTCTAAGGCATACTTTTCCTTGCCAAGGATAATGAGTGTGATCCTGAAAGAACGACACAAAGCAATTGATATTTCACTTTGTCGTAATTTTTTTTCAATTTCTTTGTCCCTATATTTGTTATTTATGCTTATAATTATTGGTCTTGGATTACATGTACATATTTTTACTTTTTCTCTAGTTGCGCCTTTTTTCATTAAAGCCCGCGCTTTATTTGCGCTTTGCGCTTAAAGACCCAATAGACCATAGAGCTTTTTTGCGCTTTTCGCCTGTAATAACATTGATACTGAAAAGGTTATCTATTTAGTACTCGTATGATGCTGAAAATGTTATCTATTTAGAAGTTGCTCTGTCCTTATTTATATAACAGTGTTTTTATATTAAAACAACCAATAATGTTGACACTAGTTCATTATTAATACTATTATTCATACAATTTTCACAAGCTTCAAGATTCAAATTAACTTTAACTGTTTAGATTTAAACTCCATCAACCTAACTTCTCAGCCATCACTTTAATTAATTAGTATTTGGGAATACAAAAGTCATAATAATAGTCTACTCTTATAATCAATGAAGTGGCGGCTTATATATTTGAGGGATGGAGTATTTTAGTTCTTCTGAAGTACCTTCTTGGCTCTGATTGTTGATGCTTGATAGAACTACCTCAGCTTGTCAGAAACAAAACCAGGAAAAAATTACTCCATGAGTTTAGTTCTTTTTTTCAACGTAACTAAAAGCTAAACTGATTAGCATCGTGTTTTCATGGTTGATAAGTTGAATCTGGAACCCAACTTAAACTGGTCGACCACTCCGAAATGGCTTAATTTAGGGTCCTTACAAGGTTATTAAATTACTTTCCACTAGGCCTCTGGGAGAGGGTCATTGCGTGTTGGATAATTGTTCAACAGAGGAAATTTTCTAGGTTTGCTTTTGACAACTAGGCACAGATGGGAGTGTTGGCTGCTTTTCCATGAACATGAGATAGTGGTTCCATTGGCTCTTCATGGGAGCTATATATTTCACAATAAAGCTGAGTTTTCGTGCTACCTTTATGTTAAGATCGTATCAACTAGTTTTTGATAGTGGCTAATTTCAAAGCTTGCCTCTACTTTTCCTGTTTGTAGTATTTATATATTATAAATACACATCAGCTCTGACAATGCATTGCATCAACGTGGAACCTAATGTGGCAGTTAAGAAATTTCTGTGAAGTTCAAATTTGGGCCATTTTCTCATATCAATATGCGCTGTATATAGGTTTTTTTGGTACTCTGTTGGAAGAATTTTGGAACGTCTTAAAAAATCAATTTAGTCTTAGTTGTTTGGGGGGAAAATATAATTCTCATGTTCCAAGTAAGATCTTATGCATAGTTGTTCCAAGAACTTAATTACCACATGCACTTGGCTTGTTAGATGGTTAAGGCATACACTTTGGCAGTCCTTCCAATGTCGTTGAATCTTCGGATGGTTTATAGTTTATAAGATCGGCTATTTCTTTCACACAGTTTCTCCGAAAATTTGCTTTCAATGAAGTTTCAAGTTTCAAATGTTGTCAGAGTGGTTTTCCTGTCTGGAGACTTCTATGGTAGCCTAATAAAGGGAATAGACCAATGGATAAAACTAGCTTCAATCAGACATTATAGCAAGAAAGTGATAGTGTCTGTTCCCATTTCTGTATTTTCTTTCCTGATGCTGGTTTACTTGCTATATACAAAGGAATTAGCTGTTTTTTGTGGTACTGCATGTGGGTCTCTTACTTGAAGCCTTGTGTTAAACCATGCAGCTTGTTACTTGGGAAGAAGGAGGTTACACAATAGCTGACAAGCCTATGCCTCGGGGAGAAGTAGTTGTTGGTGGGTGCAGCATTACTGCTGGTTACTTCAACAATGAGGCCAAAACCAATGAGGTTTATAAGGTAGTTTTGACTTGTGAGATTTTGCTTATACAAATAGAGGAATTCTGTATATTGCAAAATTTATACGTTGCTAATATCTCTGATACAGGTCGATGAGAGAGGCATGCGCTGGTTCTACACTGGTGACATTGGAAGGTTTCATCCTGATGGATGCCTTGAAATTATTGATAGAAAGAAAGATATTGTTAAGCTTCAGCACGGGGAGTATATCTCACTTGGAAAGGTATTCAAAATTTCTTTTATTCACACGGAATCTGATGTTTCCCTTTGCAGCATAACCAGTTCCTAGAAGATTCGTTGCTTCATCCTATGATTGGATATGATATTAGAGTTTTGGTGTGTAACTTAGCCTTCTTCTGTCCATGATCATGAAACTGTACAATACGTGGCAGAAGCGGAGACGAAAAACATGTATCATACATGGGCCTTTTCTTTTTCTGTTATTTTGGGCTCTTAATGAGTTTCTAGTTCCCGTTTATCTCCTCCTATTTATTTTTATCCTTAGGTCTTGACTTTGGGCAATAACCAGATAAATTGATGCTCGACTCACAGGTTGAGGCAGCACTTCTATCAAGCAATTATGTGGAGAGCATAATGGTTTATGCGGATCCCTTCCACAATTATTGTGTAGCTTTAGTTGTCCCTTCACGCCAGGTGCTTGAGAAATGGGCCCAGGAAAATGGCATCCAGCACAAAGATTTTTCCGAACTGTGCGACAAAGGAGAAGCAGTCAACGAGATCAAGCAATCGCTTTCAAAGGTTCGTTTCCTTTCCATGGAATCAATTTGTAATCACTGTAATTTATTAATTTGGACAAAGTATTGGCTTTTCTTTATTCTGAAAATGCATTATGTATGATAAATGAATGTTATGCTGACTGTGGATAACATGAAAGGAATATGATGACATAATTCGGCGAAGTTTTGAAATGCTAAAAAAACAAAACACGTTTCCTCCAAATTTTGGTGCTAGTCTCAAAGTCCCTTCCCCATCGCTCACGAGTAAAGTGATGAATAGTATATTAGAGTCAATTGCTAACTTTAAAAGGAATCCAAATGTGTGTATATGTTAAAAAGAACAGAAAAGTGGGAAGAGAATCGAAGAAAATAACAAGAAAGAAAAAACTTGTAGAAAACATAAAAAAGAAATAGAAAAATAAATGTTTTAACTTAAACAAAAAGAAAGAAATAACCGACCTTTACCACCTCTTGCTCTCCCTTACTAACCATATTCCAGCCATTACTGATTACCATTTCAGCCCTGACAAGTAACCCAGAGTTCAGACCCTGCCACAATGGCTCACCTTGCCTTCCCCTCTATGGAATTAAATTCCCCTTGTTTGATTGGGATGATATTCCATCTCTCAGAAGTAAAAATTATCCTTGCTCTTGTTTCCGTAGAATATCCAGGGTACACAAGCTAATTAAGAAGTTAAGGTTACCAGCCTCTGCTGCTGATCTATTCTGGGCTGTGCAAATAATGAGTGAAATTTTTCTCCCAACAGCAGTTTACCTCTGTTCTCATGTAAGAAATAAGGTGTGTGTATATGTGTGTGAGAGATAGAGTCTCTTATTGAGCAGGGTGAAACGGGGTGAATGGATATCTATGTCAAAATGATTTTCCTCGTATGTTGGAAGTTTTGGTTTTATAAACGACTGATATGCAGGTAGCAAAAGCTGCAAAATTTGACAAGTTTGAGCTTCCTGCAAAGATCAAGTTAATACCAGAGTCTTGGACTCCCGAGTCTGGATTGGTTACTGCAGCTCTGAAATTGAAGCGAGAACCCCTGAAGGCTCGATATAAGAATGAGCTAGAAAAGATGTATCAGTGAACCATTTTTACTTCCCTGCCAAGTGATGCTCCATTTTGCAGATTTATATATCTGTTGGCAGTTAAACATTGGTCCTTTCCAAGATAAGCACAAGTTTTCCTGTTGAAGCTCGATTACTCGTCTCATTTTGCTGTTGTATTAATGTCAAAGCTACTTATGCATCTTGTCCATATGCTTGTTCCTTTAAGGAATGAGGTATACTGGATTTTGTACTAAGCGTAAAAAGGCAAAACTCACCAGATTCAAATTTTGCAGCAGGAAAGCTTGATAAAGTTATTCGTTGTATTGAGTGGATTGAGCTTCTCAGAGGTTAATTAAATCTGTTCCCTCTATCAGTTAGAGGTATAAAGTAGTTTCTTTGTTTGTTAATCATATCTCAGATAGAAGCAAATTTCCGCTCTCTAATGTATCCATTTAAACATATAGATCGATTCTATCCTTGGAACTAGTTTAAAAATTGATACAAAATGAGCATCCAGGCTTGCTTTTCCTTGTTCTGTCTTGTGTTTTTCCTATCAAACAAAGTAGAATATACTCGATCTTTTTCTCTTTTATAATCAATGTTTTCTAAAGTGTTTTGAGGCTTTTCAGATTGCTTTGGTATTAATTTTCTTTTTGATTTTTTAAGGAAGAGGGTAGGAATAGTACCACTTTTTAGTATTATCATTCTATTATCTGCGAGGCTAATCATTATTGCTGTTATCCTCGGTTTAAATTTGGAGGTTTAGATTGACCATTATTTGCATTCTTCGTAAACGAGGACTGATCTTCCTTAAATTTGTTTTTGAAGTTTCCTAAAATAAATTGGTATGACCTCATCAGAAAACGCTAAATATTTGTTGGATTAGACTTTTAATACCATATCAAATGGGAACAGTTAGAACTTTCCAAACAAAAGGACAGCAAGTGACAAAATGTTGTAGAACAAATTTACACTATCAGCGAATTATTATTTGTCAGCAATCAATGCTTGTTAAGAGATTTATGTGTGATTACCTAATAATAGTGGTAAATATATCGCACTATCGAGCTTAAAGTCGATACTAACATGTGAGGGCATTCTGAAAATGAAAATTTAAAGTACCAAATATACTAGGCCGAAATACTAGTGCACCTATCACCCATCTACCCATTATGAGGGTGTTTGTGAATATAGAAGAAACTATAGTGAACTTGAAATTGAAAATTACCATCTCAAGAATACATGTAACACGGTTTATTTATATTTATATTTATATAAAGCAAGGGCAGTAAAAAGAAGAAGAAGAGCAAGTAGTCTAGGAATTTGCAGTAGAAATGGTCTTCACTTCAAATTCTCTGCACTACTAATTTAGAGATTTAGATCATTTTTCTTCAGTCGAAGTTGGGCTTGATGAGGGTGGCACCGTTGGAATAGATGGACGTTGGAGAAGGTATAGTGCTGGACCCAGAAGAGGAATCACGGATAGAGGAAGAAGCCAAAATCCTTTGTCATACCTTGAGATTTAACCACGTGTTATCGATCAATTTCATTTTGCATAGGGTGGGAAGTGGGAACTACATTTCGTGAGCTTACCACTTTCGAGCAGTCATGTCATTGTAAATCCAGAAGGGTGCAAATGCTGACAGTAGACAGAAATCAATTGACATTGCATGGATCTGCAGATCAATCAAGAATATCTCAGGTTTGGTCTGACACAAGGTATGCATAATTGACTCAAGGTTTTTGCCATACTAGGAGCTACTTAGGTTCTTGAATCACCTTTTAGCAACATGAGATTAATGTTTTTGCTTTTATTCCAATGAAATATCCGACCTAATTAACGGAGAACAAGGGAAGGCGTCAACAACTCTCCACCTCCTAAATCATGCCAATTCATAGACCCTCCGAAATCAAATTTCTTTGTTGAATCAGAAGAGATCTTCTAAAAATAAAAATGATTAATGTCTCCTACCCCCCTCCCTCCTCCACAAAGAAAAGGAAAGTAGAAGGATAACATAGGAACTTTAGATTCCAATTCAATATAATTATCACGCAAACCTTTAGTGTTAATGACTGGAGGAACATATTACAACAACAACAACATATCCAATATAGTCCGACATGTGGGGCCTGGGGAGGGTAGTGTGTACGCACACCTAACCCCTACCTTGAGAAGGTAGATAGACTGTTTCTGATAGACCCTCGGCTCGAGAAACGCATAATCACAACAAATAGGATAGGAAAATACGACAAAGGAGAATCCATGTAAAGAGAAATCACAATCACAGAAAAGATAGCCAAAGCAAAAGAAATAGCAGATAGTATTAAATCTAAGAAATGAAAATATGAGAATACACTAGTACTTCAGGTATAGAGAGGCAATACAGGTACGAAAAAGAATTACGCTTGACGATTGTCTAACCTACTGATTAAGAAAAAAGGGACTGGAGGAACATACTGCTTTGGAAGAAGACTAGTATTTAAAATTAAAATGATTAACCTCTTGGCTCTCTTTCAGCTCCCCCCCCCCCCCCCCCCCCCCCCACCAACACACACACACAACAACAACAAAAACAAAAGAAGTAAGAAAAGGAAGTACAAGGACAGAATAGGAACTTAAGACTCCAAATCCGTATAATTATCAAGAAGTAGACCTCTACTGTCATTTCAATGACTGGCTGAACATATAACTAGCTTTATTTCTTTCAACATCTGGTGAAATGTTTTCTTAGTTATCACACGGACCATCTTCTGGACCAGGTAACTGCTCATTTAAATATCAAGCCCGCTAACCAGCTTTTGCAGGAAACTAAGATTGTGACCAAAGTAAGATCATTAGTCAACCTTATAGGGGAAAAAACTAAGGTGAGATCATTACTCCATCAGACGATGAAATATGACACTAACTCAAGTATGTAGCATATCAATAAAAAAAGGACAGCCTGGTACACAAGGCATCCCGCATTCATCCAGGATCCAGGGAAGGGCGGCACCCCAAGGGGAGTGATATAGACAGGCAACCCTAATGCAAGCATTAGTGGCTGCTTCTACGACTCGAACCCGTGACCTATAGGTCATACGGAGACAACTTTACCATTGCTCCCCTTCATGCAACATATCAATATAAACACTAAAGTAGAAACTTACAAATCTGCTTTCTCTGAAGTATTGGTAAAATTCCTTCCAAACATCTCCATTTGATAAACCTGCGTAAAATATTATCCCTAGCCCTGCAGCCATGGTTACCTGATTTTGCATTAGTTAGAAGACAGAAAAGTAGTTCATCTTTCAAGCTATAAAGCACTTTACGATCAGTATCCTAAATTTTTCTAATCTTCTACTCTTGATAAAAAAGCATACAAAACAGTGCTACCACTTAAGGTGTCCGATATTACTCCTTTTTCTACTTACTTCAGATAAGATGTGGTTGCAACAAGATCTTTTACATGCTTATATATATCGCAGAGTTTCTGTTCCATATTCTTTGGTTTAGAGCTAGAAAAAGTCAACTGTAGTCACACAAAAGTATTCCTTACCCCAGCAGTCAATTTCGATTCGAGAAAATTTAGAGGCCACCTTCGAAGCTCAGTTTCTTCAACAGGCGGAGGAGGTGGTTTCCAGAGAGCAAAATAAGGAATAAGAGCATATGCACCACCAAAGAATGAAAGTACGAGAAATGGCCAGACAGGTATGCTGCTTTTTGAACTGCAGAAACAAAGATTAAATATCGGATGACAGTATCTTTTTTTCTGTCCAAACTAGAAAATTTAGACAAATTTGAATGTGGTACGTAATGTTTTAGTAATAGTTACAACAGTTATTCCAGAATGTTAAAACTTGATCATTCCAAGCAACTTAATCTCACATTATATGTAGAGCTAAACTAGAAAATCAAGAACTGTACAACAGAACAGAAAGAGGAAAATGAACAGAAGCAAGCCAACCGAAGAATTTACCTTCTAGCAGTAGGAAGGAGGAGCATACTGTAAGCTAATGGCCACAAACCCATGAGGTACCAAAGACTCACTAAAACTTGATTCATTTGGAAGCCATCATCTCCTTTCAACTTAAGGAGTTTCTTTATGAAATACATGTCTGTCAACTGCAATTTTAAGGTGAAAAAAGGACTAAGAAAAACCAGAATATAATAGGAGAGAGCTATAGAGTAAAGAGTGAAGCAAATAAGTAGCATAAAGGAGTACTTATTTAACCAAGCATCTTCTCATACTTTGATATTTCAATTATTTTTAGCACACTCAAGAACTGCTCTCTCCACTTCATTTTACGTGAACCTATTTGATTGAGCATCCAGACCCCACCTGTTGGGAACATACTGCGTTTGTTGTTGTTGTATTTGATTGAGCATGAAATTTAAGAAAGAAATTGATGACTTTTGAAACTTACAGTTTGAAATTAATAGGTCATTCTTTTTTAAACAGACTAAAAAGGAAATAGTATCACATACGTAATTGTCTATCTAGAAATATGCAAAAAAAACATGACTTTAAGCTGGAAGAAACAAGAAAAGAGAATATTTAGGAGAAAAATATGATGTGATACCGGGGTCTGATTAGGAGCAAGGAAGAAAACATAGTACATGAGTCCACCCCACAACCCAAAGAGCAAGAACGACGTCGTCCAATCCCATTGGTCTCCTCCATTATTGCTTCCACCACTTACCTCATTAGAAACATCTGCATCTTTTTCCATAATTGGGTCTTCTTGATTTTGAAAGTTTAGTGAACTATGGCATATATACAGACGACCCTTTTCCCCAAATCCTAAGATTTTGGTATTTATGTAGTTGTAATTGTAGATTGAGTTCTTGAAAAATTGGGTCTTTGGATTCTTGATTTTTCCATTGTTTGGAAATGAAAGTTTGTTAGTGTTGACTTTTCGGTTTTTAAGAAGTAGTAGTGAGGAAAAGTTGGAGGAGATGAGGCTGCTATTGGCTAACATGTTTAGAAAATGCAGCAACCTCTGACCAGCTAACTACTCCCCAAGCACCGAAATAATTGACAATATCTCGTCATGTATTTTCAAACGAATATACAAACGGCGTCGTATCGTAGTTATATTTTGGACTGCAAATAAGGATGACTTATTTGTTTCCATTCAATTATGTAAATTGTGTTTTACTGATTTAACACCAACAGTGGGGTGGTTAATTTTAAATTTATGAGTTTAAATTCTATCCATATGATGGAAAATGATGGAAAAGTTGCATGTTTGTTCGTTCTGTGAAATATATTTATAGTCTCTAATCAATCTACATATGTAGTACACTAATTTATTATACGTACTGGTTATTTTTTTTTAAGAACGACATTTTGAGTTAGTTTTTCTACACAAAATACAAATAATTATGAATAAATCTTTTAAACGGGTATGTATAATTGATAATCTGATAAAGATGCTAATTAACTTGATGTCATCGGTGTGGAGCTAGAAGTTCAAATACAGATTAGGCCAACTCAATAATTTTTGTTTAAATAATATATTTGTATTAGAAATTAATTAAATATGTACAAATAATAAAATTAGTGTCATTAATACTTGAAATTTTTATTCTTTAAAATTATGGTTCCGCCTCGGGATGTGCAAATTAAAATCTTTGCATTATCATCGTATTGTATAGTTTAACTTAATAATTAAATCCTTAAATTTTATTGTTGAAGATAAAAAAAAATATCAGATAAATTCTAACTGCCAAAACTACCAACTTTCAAAAGCTATCCCTTCACCTCACCTTTCAACAGATAAGGCAAGAGTTTTATTTTTCTTTCACTCCTTCTACTCTTTCACCTCTCTTCTCTAGCCATGGCGGAAGCTTCTAGAATACTCCAATCAGGTTTCCTTGCTCCTTTTTCTCATAATTCTCCATCTCACAGAACCGCTGTCCACTTCAACTCCTCCTACACTTTCCACAGAAGAAACAATACTACTCCGAACCTCATTAATATCCGCTGTTCATCATCAATTTCCGCCGCTGAAACTACCAAACCGACAAAAACACAGAGTATTCCGTGGGGCTGCGAAATTGATTCTCTCGAAAATGCATCCACTTTGCAGAAATGGTTGTCGGATTCGGGATTGCCTGAACAGAAAATGGGGATTCAAAGAGTTGATGTTGGAGAAAGAGGCCTTGTTGCTCTAAAAAATATTAGGAAAGGAGAGAAGTTGCTCTTTGTTCCTCCCTCACTTGTCATCACTGCTGACTCGGTAATTTTTTTGTTAATCTCTTTTTGTTTTTACAACCAAAAAATCCTCATGCTCAATTCGAAACTTAGTGGAATAATGAGGCCGACCCTCTACCCTTCTCTACTTACATAGCAAGTAGGTTTCGAGCTCATGAGGTGCACCTAATCCACACATCACACATTGCGCTTCAAGGAGGGAAACTTTAATTAGTTCGTTATCACGTCCTAATTGCAGTTTGGAGCCTGAGGTGAAAAACTTGAGAATGTAAAGTGAATATGTAACAATTTTTTACAAATTTAGATGATCTTCCTTAAGGAGAATGTTTACCGGCTAAATAGGTAATTTCCCCTGGCATATGAAGTATTATGATTGTATCGATGTTAAATGTTGCAGATGGCCGAAATGCTAAAGGACTTATAGTAGTAATAAGCCCAGGATGTGGAACAAATGGTGAACATGAAATTAACATTTCATGACCTGCCTTCTATAGAAGTCATTTAGGTGAAGGCCAATTGGACTACAAATTGGATGATGATTTGCTTCGGCCCCAAATTCTTGAATTTTAGTGTATCACATGCTAGGTTAGCTCAGTTGGACTTTTAGGACTTGGAAATAAAGTGTAAACCTTGACTTCCCATGATTGTCAGTTGCTAACACGTCAATATTACCGCTGATTGTTTGCCTCGGTTGGTGAACTCTGTCATATGTAATGTATAGCTAGGGGATGGTTTTACCGTTCTCATTTACTTGCGGTGGTTGTAGTAGCTTCCCAATGGATTAGTCTAAGTATGAGCAAGTTGGTCCGAGTACCAACATAACACACACATAATAGTCCTCTCCAGCTAGAAGGACTGCAATAACTAGTTGACATCTATTTTTTCCTCTGATTTCCTTTCTTCCAAAAGATTACACTAGCCACACATCTGAATTACGTTTCTTAAGAAGTAAAGTCGATTCTTTCCTAAACAGATATTTCTCATACTTGAAATAACACTGGAATCTTTACCGTTGTTTTTAATTTTAGAATCATACTAGTCATTAGTGCAGCTTGGAGGCAGAATGGCTACAAATGGATCTCAACGCTATTTATATATTTGTATATCCAGAGATAACGGAAGCATTAGATGTCCTTAAAGCTTTTAAATAGCTACTACTAGTTTAGATCTATGTTGCTCGGACTCATATTTTGGATACGTGTTGGATCCTCCAAAAGTAGTGTATTTTTGGAGGATCTGACACGGGTGTGGCATCATTTTGGAGAGTCTGCATAACATAGGTTTATATGCTACGCTATACATGTGTAAGTACAGGTTCTACAGCATACTGAATATCTGCAAACTGAAGTGTTTTGTTTCTCCTTGTTTAGTAAAGGGGAAAATGAGGAAAGGGGAAAACGGTCTTGCATTTGTTCAAAAGATGGTTAAAGTTAAACACTATGACAAATAGCAACCTTTGATCACCAGTTCAGGTTTCACATGTTCAATGCTATGAGTTTTAAGGCGCGAACCCTCCAGGTTGGATCAATAATAAGGTTCCTAATTCAAGCGAATCAGATGGGAGGGGCATAATAGAAGTATCTAGAATGCAACTGATGTAGTTACCATTATTGAGAATGTAAGGACTTTTTGAATTTAAAATATTATGGATTTTGGTACCAATAGAGGGTTTTTTCTGTCTTGCTATGTGCTGGAGATGCCAGAAATGGAGCAACCCAGAGGCTGGTGCTGTGTTAAAACAATACAATGTTCCAGATTGGCCTTTTCTTGCTACATATTTAATAAGCGAAGCAAGCCTCATGAAATCTTCAAGATGGAGTAACTATATTTCTGCTTTGCCTAGGCAGCCTTATTCTCTCTTGTACTGGTAAGCCTTTTACTGGTTTTGGTGTCTACCAAAACTTGTTAAGACTTAAGAGTTCTTCCTTTACTACTTAAAAGGTACATGCTCAATAAGTTCCCCTACAGCTTCTCCATGTCATTTCAGGACTCGTTCTGAGCTAGATAGGTATTTGGAAGCATCACAAATAAGAGAACGGGCGATTGAAAGGATAAATAACGTCACTGGAACGTAAGGCTTCTTTCGTCAATTTCTCAGAAGTTATCTTTTGAAGCTAGTTTTTTCCTTACTTTTATTGGGGAAAAATTACTACTTTTGGTCACTCAATTATTATCTTTGGTTCCCGTTACACCTGACTAAGCATGATTTATCCTAATTACTTGTAATGTTTCACTGGTCCCTCCACTAAAAGATTCCTGCAAAATCACATGGAGTTAGCTATTATAGCATCTAGCTATTACATGCCACTGTGGGGGTGCTATTGTAAGGAAGGGGAAAATAAAACAATTGATATCAGAAGAATAAATAACATGTCAAAAAACTACTGCCATCATAGCACAAAGAAAAAGTACCGAAAATACCACTCATTTAGCATATTACGTCACTGTTGCATTGTCTAATAGTTAAGTATTCATTGCATTTGCAAGAATTGCTAGGGGGACCAAAAGTGAACATTTGAATTAATTGAAAGTTAAACGTTCTTAGTCGGATATCATTAGAATTAAAGCTGAAATTTTCAAGGATCGAAGAAAAGAAATGTTTTATAATTCATTTGTTTGTCATCGTTGTGCTTGCTGACTAGTGTTTGCTTCATCATCTCTGCTGCAGGTACAATGATTTAAGACTCAGAATATTTTCCAAACATCCTGATTTATTTCCTGAAGAGGTACACAATCATAACGACTCGCTGATTTTTGGGCCAGCTAAATGTTCTTGTTTGTCATTATATTGTTTCTTGAGGATGTGGTAAAGATTCTTGGGAGGAAACGGTTGCCTATGTGAAGTGTGAAGATGTGATGGAGCTGCCATATTTCCTAGAGGCCATTTTAATATATCAATGTAACATAGTCAATTTTGACTTCAAATTGTAAGACCATATAGTCCTAAGGTAATGATGATTCTACGTCATGACCAAGTGGAGCAATCAAATGCCAAGCTTCTTTCGATTGAACCACTTCTTTCACAATAGATCTATTCTACACATTCCAGCCTTATAGAATAGTATTATGAATGATATGTACATCATCCTATAGATCATCGGACTGGTTCTTCCATTAATGAGGATCAGCCCCTTCGATAACTTACTGAACTTGTGAAAAGAAAGTGCCCAGCAATGAAATATGGTCTTCAAGAGAAGTCTAGAGATGCATTATTCTTTTACAATTAACTAAAAAGCGGAGACTTTTCTCTGCCTACTGCTATTTTTCTTTTAGTGTGTGTCCTGATATTTGTTCAAATTTCTGCTACATGTTATTGCAGATATTCAACATAGAGACTTTCAACTGGTCGTTTGGAATTCTCTTCTCACGTTTGGTGAGTTTCATACATGAAAATCACAAAATTTATTTCTTCTGTGATTCATACTGACATTCATGTTTATACTCACAAAAGGGGGAAATAATAAATAAAAGATTTGGATGTCAAAACTTGTAGAAATTGAATGCAGAAGTCAAGATATGATGTCTTCAGAGAAATGATATACCAGAAAAGAAAGAGACTTTGTACTTGCTCTTGTACTCGATGTTAAAAGTCTACTTTATGAGAAACTTTGATATGTTTTCTAAATTGGTTACGCATTCACAGGTCAGGTTACCCTCTATGGATGGAAGAGTTGCATTGGTTCCTTGGGCAGATATGCTGAATCATAACTGTGAGGTTGTGAATAGCACTTTTGTTAAAATGTTTGTACTTGATAAATATGGCATAATTCTGAGTCTGATTCTTTCAGCTGTTTTAACTGTACAAGGTGGAAACTTTTCTTGACTACGATAAATCATCGCAAGGAATTGTCTTTACAACGGACAGGGCATATCAGCCAGGTGAGCAGGTATACAATATTCTGATCTTTTAAAAGCGATTAGCTAAATTATTGTATCGTCAAAACTACTTGGATCCCCCATCTTGAACATTAATAGTTTAACTCAAATTAGAAAATTACTGCACTTTGTCTTAGAGAGGGGCCACAGACTAACATATTCTTATTAACCTCTTTGCTGAACAGAATTCACCCTTATTTATTGTTTATCTTTATAAGCCTAGCAAGTATGCAACATAAAATCTTTTATCTGCTTAATGTAATTACTTTCATGATGCACGCATCCTCGTAGAACCACTTGGCATTTTGAGTTTTCGTATTGGACAATGCCTTGTGTAAGTAACTTGTAAGCTTGTGATTGTACAGGTTTTTATATCATATGGAAGAAAATCTAATGGAGAGCTTTTGCTTTCATATGGATTTGTTCCTAGAGAAGGAACCAATCCTAGTGATTCAGTTGAGTTGTCATTTTCACTTAAGAAATCTGATAAATGTTACAAGGAGAAGGTGGAGGCTCTGAAGAAGCATGGATTATCAGCGTGAGTACTTCGTTTATATAGACTGGTCCATAATACAGTGAGCTAAATATTTTTGGATATATTATTTCTCTAATTTGAATCAGTTCTGACAAAATGTAGAAACCTCCTGGCTGTGGTTCCGTGCTATCAGAAAATCCTAGGCTTTCCTAGAAATTGGTGTGCTATTGTTGTTTATGTTTAAAAACACTAACTTTCAAATTCTCATGTACCTTGAACAGATCAGAATGCTTTCCTATACAAGTCACTGGTTGGCCATTGGAGTTGATGGCGTTTGCTTATCTAGTAGTCAGTCCACCTAGCATGAGCAGACAGTTTGGAGAGGTAAGATAAATCTCAAGTTTGTGAGGTTGACTACATTTTTGGATTGGAAAAAGAATAATCTAAAACTAAGTTTATTCCAGATGGCTGCTGCAGCATCGAATAAGTCAACATCGAAGAAGGATATGAAGTACCCGGATATAGAAGAAGAAGCATTGCAATTTATTCTGGATAGTTGTGAATCCAGCATATCAAAGTATTCCAAATTCCTTCAGGTAGTAAATTACTTCCCTAAGTTATACAGTTTTATAATCACACTACATGGGTGCCGAGCATGGGATGTTGCTTCCCTATCCGGCATGTGGGTCCCGCGAAAAGAAAAAATAGGAGGATTTTTTTTCTTTTTAAATTATGGTAGTGTCCGGATCAGCTTGCGCGCACCTCGCCTAATTCGTATATTTTCCTATAAGAGAGAAATAGGAGAGCTTTTAACGGGATCAAAAATGATTTTGTATATTTGAGGAATAACCTTTTTTTTAGTTAGCGTGCAGCTATGAAGTTCTTGTCTGTGTAGAAGATTAGGTATTTGGGACCTTTACACAAATAGTCAGCCGGATTAACTCTTTACTTTTCCTATATATAGTTTATACCCTGATTATAAACGGTTATACACATATTAATATAAGAAAATATACGGTTATACACATATTATATAACATCCGCCGTCTATCTTTAGTTTAAGCGGTTGGGTGGACAGCTGTGTATGTTAATTCTTCTATCATTTTTAGAGGACCATTTTTCTATATAGGTGTTGTATTTATTGGCATATGGCTTGTACACAGAAGTCTTCCCGCTGATCACACTAACATGAGTTCTAGAGATGATCTAAAGAAGTATACCTTTGTAGAATCTGCAACTTTGCATGTACAAATATGTCCCATTGCATTTACCCGTGCTCAATAACTATCATATCTTCTGACAGGCAAGTGGAGAAATGGACCTCGATGTAACGAATCCAAAACAATTAAACAGAAGAGTGTTTCTAAAACAGCTTGCAGTTGACCTGTGTACAAGTGAGCGAAGGATACTCTTCCGTAGTCAATATGTAAGTAGACTGTTTCACATTCCAACAACTCTATCCAAAATATGTACTTAATTAAACTACCATTCCCTGTGCTCCATATTATACTTATGCCTAAGAATTTTATGACAATCTCCTGACTAAACGTACAAGGAGAGCTTTAGCGTAACTGGTAAAGTTGCTTCCATGTGACCGGGAGGTCACGAGTTCGAGCTGTGGAAGCAGTCTCTTGCAGAAATGCAGGGTAAGATTGTGTACAATATAAGACCCTTGTGGTTCGGCCTTCCCTGGACTCCGCGCATAGCGGGAGCTTAGTGCACCGGACTATGTTTTTTTTTTTCCTGACCAAACGTAAAGGGATAGATATATGACTTGCAGCATATGTTTGTGTTTACAGTTAAACGAAGAAAAGAAAATGAAACTATTTTTTTTTTTTAGCAATCTTCTTGATTTCCTTCAATTAAACAATATTTTCAAGCATTAACCTTAATTCAAAATGTTTGTGACATGGTACCAGATACTGAGGAGAAGATTGAGGGATATAAGGAGCGGAGAACTGAAGGCTCTCAAATTATTTGATGGACTTAGAAACCTTTTCAAATAACTTGTTCCCGCATTTTGATATCAACCTTCTGCTTTCGACGAAGTTATCCACTGCCTCTAAACTCTGAATGATGAATTGATAAAGAAGTCACTGTTTTATAATTCGAGACAGCACAAGGAGCGGAGTACGTCTCTTATATTGGTGTATGATATATGTTGTATCTTTCAACTTAACTTCAAGAACTTTAGTATTGGTTCCCCCAACTTATGAATTTTTAGCTTATAAGCACTTTAAGTTTGACTAAATTTTTTACTATTTTATCCTTAAGATATTCTTTTTTAGAACAAAACTCTTACATCGATACTCACTGCGTCAAGCACTATTTCAATCTACCTTCCCCCTTCAAGTCTGCAATTTTCATTAACTATTTAAGATAAACAAATTTTCTATTCCTTTGCATATTTATATCTAAATCCTATGCGGGGCGAGGCAGATTGAAATTGCGTGAGTTAAAACAGAACTCGCCCTGTACCCGCACCGGCCGGCACCGCCATCCATTCCTAGATGAGACCTTCCTCTATGCCCATGCACGCCTTGAGCTTGAGGTTCAAAGTGTGTCAAAAGTTCCTATTCTTAATATCTTAATTTATTGTTAACATATTCTAATATTGGTAGCTATTTATTGTTTTGGTTATGCAATGTGCAAGGATAAGTATCTTTTATATTAATATTATTTACAAAGAAAAAAGGTGGTTCGGGTTCCTATAAAGAGCACTTCATTTCCTATAGTTAATCTACCTGGTGTTATTTCGGTTATCGAATACTAGTACTAGACGATAAGAAAAAACAATGAGGAAAAGTTGTTACTATTAGTATTTCACGTGTCCATTTTATATGACATATTTTACTTTTTGGTCGATTTCAAATGGAATTCATTTTTCTTTTTTGAATTTTTTTTATTTGTTGTTGTTCACCTTGAAATAGAGTAATAATTAAACTTGTAATGTGGTTATAAGGATACATGGTCTAATTCAATGTCAATTGATAAATAGCTAAGTAAATAAAGGAATTAAATGATTGTAATAGATCAAACCAGTGTCGTTTGCAAGTTATCGACTTCAGCTCAGAATAGTTTCGAGATCGAACGTTAGGAACCACAAGAATAATAAGAACAATATGAACAAATGAACAATAAGAACAGTAGAGAAGTAACAGGGAGTAAAAGAGCAGAACCGTTTATATTTCTCAGTGAATGCGTAAGTGATTCATCTTTTACAAATGAACAGGGTTCCTCTTTATATAGTAGAGAAATACTAAATGAGGTATATCTCTAATTTCGGAAGCAAAATACATGATTGATATCAATAACCGTTTAATGATTCTGCCAATTCCGAGATTCCCGCCGAGATGGGCGGTCGATTGCGGATATCTCGTTATTCCGTTACTTCGGTATCGATTTAGTCTGATCTCGATCCCTCAGTCCTCGTGTTCTTCGAGCCCAAACCTTCTTCGATACAAACTCACTCTCGAGCCCGTAAAATCGGGTGTGGTCGATTTTTACCGTATACAAATAGTCTCCGCGTTTCTTAGAATGAAATGATAAGAAACGATTTAAGCCTCGATTCCTCGATACCCCGATCATGACGTCGTCTCCGTGACGTAAGCGATGGATGTGACCGAAACGTCCCGTCGATTCGGTTCCCAAAAAACCATTAATGCACATCAGTCGTTGGTCGACCACTAGTGACACCGAACCTTCGTTTTAAACCTATAAATATCACCTCTTTAGTAGATCCAAACTTTACTTTGCTTTGATCATAAACTCTTGAGTCCCAATCCTTCTTATCTTTCTCTTATTGCCGCTCATTGCACCACCGTTGTTTTCGCCGGAGCCACCAGTTTTACACCTTCTTTCTACTCCATTCACATACATAAATGGCGAAAATCTCTAAAATAGTGCCGCAAAAGGAAAAAGCTCCATCTTACTCCTCTCGGCCGACTGGCGTTTTACCGGCCCTTCATGAATATGTTCTTGGCCCATGTGTCCTTAAAACCGATTTTAAAGTTGATAAGCTCTCATCGATGCCGAGCCGATGCAAACATGTGTCGAAGTACATGTGTTTGATTACCAAGGGCCATATCGATCCCATGAAGGAGGACTGCAAATGGGGTCTAGAGGTGGTGGTGCGTATTCCTACACCTAAAGAGAGCATCACCACACATGTGAAGGGGTTCTTAAGTGTTTACACTTACCCCTTCATATTGGGCCCCGTCGACCCTGTGATTTTTGACTTCTGCAGGAGGCATGAGGTTACCCTCGGTCAGCTCCACCCCTCGTTTTGGCGTATAGTGATCATGTTGGCGCTTCTACTCCAACGAGGCCGAGAGGTTGGAGTTCACTCTGAACCACCTTATTCGGTTGTACAAGCCTCGACTCTATCGAGGGCTATTAGACTCAACTGCCGAGCAACAAAAGCCTTATTCTCGAACATCAACAAGGACAAAAATCGAGGCTGGATGAGCCGATTCATACGGGTGAGGACCCGTGACATAATACCAAAGGAAAAAATGCCGTTCCCTGAGGAGTGAAAAGCCAAACGTGAGTGAATTTTTGTTCTTCGATTCTGTGTTTCTTTTGACTTTGCTTAACATTTCTTTTTAATCAATGCAACTGCCCCTTGGATGCCCGAGGCGGTGCCCGATTTCGAAGACTGGATCCACAAGCTCGCCTCCACTTCGACTCATGTTGAACGAGTGTTGAGGGATTTGGCCAAAGGCAGGTGGGAGGCCAAGAACCATGGTAAAGGTCACTTCTCATGCATTTCAAAGTAACTACACGTTTTCTCCATTACTAATCTTATTTTTATGTAGGCCTGAACAAAGATGCCATTCTGAGGCCTTCGAGTGAAGGTGGCGAAGCTAAGTCCCCGATTTTGAGGCCGAAAAATGATAAGAAGAGAAAATATCCTTCGCAATCCGAGGTTTCTAAACCCAAACCTCGAAGGGTGAGGAGAAAAACAGTCGGCCTCTCGGTGGGTGCGGTCCAAAGTTTGAGGGACCAGGATGAGGAAGAAGAAGAAGACACCTCGACGTTGATAGTTCACCCTAGAAAGGCTTCCGATGTTGCTTTGCATTCTGAGCTTCCACCTGCTATAACCGATCCTCACATCGAGGAGGCTTCAAAGAAGAGTCCGGGGGTGAACCCTAGGTCTCCTGAGGCCGAGACGATTTCTCGATCATCAACTTCTACACCGACCGGGGCTGGTTCTGAAACTAGGAAGATCGGACATAGCGCCCTGAGCGATTCACTCGGGGCCGGGGCCATGACAATAGGTCAATTGCCTTCAATGCCAGTCTTCTCTAAAGAGGAAATAAGGGATGCCCAAAGGCTGAAGACCCCCGAGATTGGCGAAGGCTCTAGCGCTGGCGATCCTTTTCGGGATTGCTTTGTGGGGGTTGATGATGCCTCCAATATCACTGATGCTTTGATTGTCATGGCGGAAGGGTTAGCAACTTTTTTCCAAGGTAAGTGCCAGTTTCTTTTTGGTTATTCCTCTTCTCCTTTTTTCCAAGGTTATTCTCTCATAAATCTAAATTGTGTTTTTCTTCTTCGTATAGGCTTCTTCCAAATTCCGAGCTGACCTTAGTCAGTGTGAAGCCGATATTCAAAGGGTCTCAGAAGAGAGGAATGCTCTGAAGATTCTTTGTGGTCAAAAGGACAAGGGTCATAAAGGATCTTCAAGCGGACCTGGCCAAGGCTCATGCAGAGGAGGCCGAGTTAGACAAGCAGATAACCACCCTTCTGACACAATATGGAATCGACCCAACTGTGGAAGCTAACACTTCGATATCCCAACTACAATAGAAGGTGGAGAAGATCGAGCTACTCCGAGCAGAGGTCGATCAGGTCAAGACCGACTATGATCGGTGGAAAGCTAGAATGGACCGCCTTGCTACGAAAAAGGAGGCAGCTTTGGCCAAATTATCTTTGGCAGAGGCCCAACTCCAAAGCCTTAGAGAAAAAAGTTTGGCTCAAGCTAAGAGGGTCGAAGAACTCGAAACCGGGCTTACTGAGGCCAAGGCCGAGATCGAAAAAACCAAGGTCATGGCGGACAAGTCCATAGCCATGTACCGGGCCGATGCCAAAGCTGTCCAAACTCAGTTGAGGGAGGCTTCCAACCGAGAGCAGTGGCGTAGTGACTTGGAAAAGTGCCAATCCCGCAGGGAAACCCTCGAGGAGATTCATGCTCGAGGTTTTGACCTCTCAGAGGAAATTGCTCAGGCCAAAGAGCTCAAGACTGAAGCCAGACAGCTCGCCTCTTCCGATGATGATGATGATGAAACAAAGGGCAATCGAGACGGGTCCAGAAGTGGAGAAGACGGATATGAGGATGCCCCTAGAGAAGCTGCTCGGGAGGAAACCGGTCTTGAGGAGACTAGCCCTGATCGTAGTTAGGTTATAACTTCTTTTCTTTTTTCCTTTGTAAGGCTTTGACCGACCCCTTGTATATTTTTTTTGGTATAATAGAAAATTTCCTTTTGATGCCTTAATAAATTTCTCTTTCATGCCTTTGTATGTTTATTTTCTTTTGTTGAAAATTTTATCGCTGTAGTTCAACCCCTGATCGAAATAAACCCTTAAGATTTTTGTTTTACGAGGACAAGTCCGGATGAATCTTGAGTTTTAAGATAAAGTGAACCCTTAGGTTTTCATTGAATGGTTGTTTAAGTATTTCGAGCTCACCGCTATACCCTTTAGGTGAATCTTCGAGTTGTAGTTAACATTTATTAGAGCTCGGAATAATTGAACCCTTGGGTTCGAATCAAGTGAGAGCGAGGTCTCGAACTCTAACTGCATTGGCCCTTAGGCTCTTTAGATCGGTATTAGATCGGACCTTAGGCTCTTTATATTGGCCCTTAGACTCTTTAAGTTGTACCCATTGGGTTTTTCAAGGGCCCGATAGTCGGAAGCCTATTTTCTCTTAACTCGTTTGTGTTAAGATAATTTAATACCTCTTGAGGTTTTTTTGAAGGCTGATATTATCGGAGCCTTTAAGTTATTCGAGGAATGATTTTATCGAAGCCCTTTTTTATTTGCTTTTGCCGAGGGTAGCCTTATTTAATCAGTTTTTCAAAGTATTTGAAGGCCTTTAGTTTATGGTGGAAGTCGGACGTCTCCCAACCACATTATTTCGGCCGTAGCCTTTTATGTGACCGTAGTCTTTAATATGTCCGTAACCTTCGGGTATGTCTCTTGGACATGTTTCCCGATAATATTTCGAACTTGTTCGAAATGTTAGTCCCCGAGTGTGATGGCCTTGGCCTATATATTGAGGGGTGCTTCTTTGAGGTATTTTGATTTCGAACTTAAATAGATCGAGTATGCAGTCCCCGAGTGTTCGATGTATGCTTGTACTTGGCCCTTGAGCCATTTTTGACAAGTTTTAGTTTTGCAAATAGATCAAAATCATAAGTACATGACTCATATAGCAGAAAATTTATTTCTAAACACGAGATGTTCGAGAAAAGAGAATGCTTCTTTGAATAATTCATGCGTACATATTTTTTTGTCAGTATTCGGCTAATCTATATGGGCACGGTTCATTCGACTGTTTGGCCCATTACAAAATTCTTCCTATCGAGACCCATTGATACTAGGTACATTTCTCGAATACATAACGTCCGAGGGTGATGCCCCCTGGTATTCGAGGTTTATTGTAAAGAAGCCTTGGATACTGTTGAATTATCCTTTGGTAGCACATAGTTGTTGCCTCGTTAAAAACCTTGCCGGAAAAACCCATTTGGGATAAAAACCAGTCTAAGGAAAAATAGTGCAACACGTACTTTAAAACCTGAGGTTTCTATTTCTTGGATCGAATTCCTGCAATGAGTTAGTTTCGAATATTTATGTAAATGAAAGAAAAAATAAAGTCATACCTTAGCAATAGTACCGCTTGGGGAGTGATATGTTCTAGTTGTTTGATAAATGTTCGATGTTCATTGTTCCGAGCTTGTAAGATCCTTTCCTGACTATGTCGAGGATTTGATAGGGTCATTCCTAGTTAGGACCGAGTTTCCCTTCATTAGGGTCTCGAGTGTTGATGGTGATCTTTCTTAGAACTAATTCCCCGACTTTGAAGTGCCGAAGATTGGTTCTTCTGTTGTAATACCTCTCGATTCGTTATTTTTGTGCGTCCATTCGAATGAGTGCCGCTTCTTGTCTTTCATCCAACAGCTCGAGGCTAGTATTCATCACCTTGTGGTTTGATTCCTTCGTTGTATGTCGAAACCTGGCGCTGGGCTCTTCGACGTATACTATGGAAAACGGAGTTGCTCCGGGGCCGGACTTCGATGTTGCCCGATATGCCCATAGAACCTCTGGCAGTTTTTTTCTCCACTTCCCTTTGGCTTCGTTTAGGCTTTTCTTCAAGTTTTGGATAATAGTCTTATTCGTTGATTCGGCCTGTCCATTCCCACTAGGGTGATACGACGTCGATAATATCCTCTTTATTTTGTGGTCTTTGAGGAATTTTGTAACTTTACTGCCGATGAATTGTTTACCATTATCACACACTATTTCCGTTGGTATCCCGAATCGGCATGCGATGTGATCCCATATAAAATTGATCACTTCCTTTTCCCTTACCTTTTCAAAGGCCTGTGCTTCAACCCATTTAGAGAAATAGTCAGTCATAAATAATATGAACTTAGCTTTACCTGGGGCCGATGGCAAAGGGATGACGATGTCCATTCCCCACTTCATGAATTTCCATGGGGATAGGACCGAGTGAAGTTTCTCGCCGGGCTGGTGTATCATCGGTGCAAACCTTTGACATTTATCTCACCTTCGAACGAACTCCTTAGAGTCTTTTTCCATGCTATCCCAATAATATCCTTCTTTGATGACCTTTCGAACCAGTGACTCGGCTCCAGAGTGGTTCCCACAAGTGCCTTCGTGGATTTCTCGTAGAACATAGTCAGTATCTCCGGTCCCAAACATACTGCCAGTGGACCATTGAACATTCTTTTGTATAACGTTCCATCTTCGTCTAATGTGAATCGAGCAGCTTTAGTTTGTAAGGCCCTCGATTATTTGGGATCCGATGGTAACTTCTCGTTCTTCAAATATTCGATGTATTTGTTTCTCCAGTCCCAGGTTAAGCTTGTAGAATTTATTTCAGCGTGTCCTTCCTCGATTACAGATCTCGAGAGTTGGACGACAGTCCCCGAACTGATTTCATCTTCATCGATCGATGATCCTAAATTGGCAAGTGCATCAGGCTCAGTGTTTTGTTCTCGAGGCACATGCTGTAGAGTCCACTCTTTGAAGCGGTGCAGGGTCGCTTTGAAATTTGTCTAAGTACCTTTGCATCCTTTCCTATCAAACTTCGAAGGTTCCTTTTACCCGGTTAACTACCAGTAGGTAGTCACATTTTGCTTCAATGACTTCCGCTCCCAAGCTTTTAGCTAGTTCGAGACCTGCAATCATAGCCTCATACTCGGCCTTTTTGTTAGTCAGTTTGGCAGTCTCAATTGATTGTCTAATAACATTGCCCGTAGGCGGTTTCAAAACAATACCGAGCCCAGACCCTTTCACATTCGAGGCACCATCTGTGAAGAGGGTCCATACTCTCGATGATTTACCTAATTTCAGCTGAAGTTCCTTTTCCACTTCAGGTACGAGGGTTGGTGAGAAGTCTGCCACGAAGTCTGCTAATATTTGAGACTTGATGGCTGTTCAGGGTTGATATTCGATATCATACCCGCCAAGCTATGTTGATACCCAATTTTTCCTATATTATTTTCAGAATGCACATATAGTTTCAAAATAATGCATAAGCATCAATTAGTATTTTTCCATAATTTTCTGTAATTTTAAAGGATTTTTAATTGATTTATCCCAGCATTTATTTATCTAAATAATTACTAATTGCATAAAAAATGTCCTTTTAATAATTTTATTTCTTAATTTTATCATTTTATATTTTATATTTTTTATTAAGCTTTAATTATTCTATGCATAATTATATTTACATCTTTAGGTTATAATTGCAATGACTTTACAATAATAGCCCATGTGTGTATAATTACTTTATTTTACATGAAAATGACTTTTTTTTATATTTTTGTAATATCAAATAACTATTTTAAATCATTTTCATACACAAATAATATTTTTTATCATTATTAACTATTTCTATAAATTATTTTTTTAAAATTAAATGGGTATTTAAAAGATAGTCCCTTTCTAATTTAAATTCGGACTCCAGACCAATAACCACCCCATTCCAAAAGGAAGAGAGTTGTCTCAGAAATGTCAAAATCCGATTTCGCGATAAAAAAGGGGGCGCGACAGCATGGCGACTCTGCTGGGGATAACCCTTAGGCTCTTACCATAACAGACTTGCTTTTTGTGAATTAGTCTTTAAGCATGCTTTATTCTGTTAATACGTGCACACCATTTCCCTTTCCCACTTTATGTGAATTAAATTGCCTATTTTCAAGCATTTATGATTTCTTTATACTATGGAAACTGACTAGTCTCTTTGTTTTCTTTCTTAAAACGCCTTTTCAATTATTAAATACCGCATTTATTATTTTCTAACGTGCAAATACGTGACAACATGCTATTTTCTGTTGCATAAATCATGCTCAACATCATATTCCACTCGTGCGTAATCAATACCATAGCAACGCTTGATGAGTGTTTGCACTCTTCCTATATATCACCCCTTTGAATTCGGAAAGGCTTATTTGCGGTAAAACTAGTCGATCAGCGGTGCAGTCGACGGTTCCGTGCCTTTCCCCCTCAAGTTGTCCGCTTGAGGGTACCAATCTAGACCTCTATAGAAACCTTACTCTGATTAATTGTACATGCATCATGGTCAAACCTAGCCCGGGTTAATATGTTGTCCACATAATAACCCTTTAAGAAAAGCCTTTTCCAAAAGTCCGCCAGGGTTTCCATAATCCCAACGAACGCAACCACGATATGTGAATTAATTTGGAGAAATAAGCGCCAATATGCTAATCACTGATGTATAAATAGTCGAATCTGGAGGGGGAAAGAGCCTAACCTTATTTGTTTTGCAGAAAATGAGGCACGCAGTCCCCAGGTTCGGCATGGTCCGTAACATACCACCATTGTTTCTGGATTGGTGGGAAGATCTTTCATCAAGTGACAAAAAGCATGTGAAAAAGGTCCTGGGAAATTTTCCTTCTTTATTGGACATCCAACCGAATAATATGTTGATTGAAGCTGCCACAATGTTTTGGGATGGAGAAAGATCCGTGTTTTGCTTTGGAAACATATAAATGACCTATCTCTTGGAAGAAATAGGGGGATTCGCTGGACTACCTTGGGACAATCCCGATTTATTGGTGCTGGAAAATCGTACCACTAGGGGGTTCCTGAAAATGATGGGTTTGAAAAAGAATGACGATTTGGAGTGCCTGAAGAAGTCCTACATACCCTTTGACTACCTCTATGAACGATATGGTCATAGAAAATCCTATCCTATCTTCCATGATGAATTCTCTATCACTTCCTTGGGTTGTATTCACCGCAGTGTTTTTGTGTTCATCGTCTGCTTCCTGGGTATGATAGTGTTTCCAATGCAAGGGGACAAAATTCACACCAGACTGGCCATGGTGACTAAAACCTTAATGGAGGGGATCGAGGGGAAAACATATACCATTGTCCCTATGATCATATCAGACATATATCGGGCCTTGGACCGCTGCCAGAAGGGGTTCAAACACTTCGAGGGTTGTAATATGCTGCTACAGGTTTGGTTGTTAGAGCATCTCCAGAGAGGTCAATACCGTCAAGAGTTTCCACGAAGGCCGTGGAATGACCATATAGAATGGGTGCAGTTTTTCGATTATATCCCAGACAGGTTTTCTCAACTAGAGAGTGCTACAGAATGGGTACAGTTTTTCGACAATTTGACTGATGATCAGGTTCAATGGATGTTCGAATGGTTCCTTACTGACGAGTTCATCATCAGATCTAGGGACGCTCCGCACTTGGTGTTGATCGGGTTAAGGGGCGTATACCCTTATGTTCCCATCAGGGTTATGAGACAAGCAGGCAGGAAGCAAGTCATTCTGCGAGTTGCTAAAATGAGTCATTACAGGGTAAATTTTCAGGATGACGACCTCCCATACAAATGTAAAGCTCAGCATATGTAGCACTCAAAGATTATTTTAGAAAAGGACACCATCGAACCAGACCGATATCACGCAGGGTATGTGCGTTTTTACCCATCATGGTTGGAAGATAGCATAGCAGGAATAGTTCAGCCGGGGATCGGTCGAGGAAACAGGGTCATAGACAAAGTTGCTGAAGCCCAAGTGAAATACAACAAACTGCGCAAAAGGGTTCATGAGTCCGAGGCCGAGCATCTGGAGCAACACAAGACTGACATGGAACTGATCAATGAATGGAGGGAAATGGATATCAAGTCTAATGTGAGGCTGGAATATCTGGAGCAGAGTTTGATGGAGCTGGAGGAGAAGACAAGGAAGAGAGTCGTCGACTGCCAGAATACTGAGGGAAGCAAATGAGGACATCTAGCAAGGGTATACCTGCTGCTGGGCATGCACGACCTGGGGAACCTGATCGATGGATCCAAAAGAATCAAGCCTGGGGAAGGTCCTTCTGGGACCAAGTAGATTAGGTTTATTATCTTTTCAAATGTAATAAGGCCAAGTGCCATTAGTGACTTATCTTATTTAGCGTCGTTTTAGATTCATCTACTTTTACATTAATGAAATGAAGCAATTATTGGCACTGAAGCTCTCCAAATCAACTTGTCGCTAGGCCTACCTCGGGCACAACTAGGCTCCCAAATTAGGACACAAATTTACATTCTTGCACTATGTGTTTAAAATACCGCAAACATCTTTTTAGAACCCTTACTGACTCGGTTACCTTTGGTTTTTCTTTTCTTTTTGATTATTTCCATTCCCCAAGGTTGGTTCACGCATACTGGCATCATCAGCTTATCATACCAGATCCAGAGGCACTCCACCTTCTCCTCTTCCAAGTATACCGAAAGGCAAAGGGAAATTTAAAAATGGACGATATGAACGGCATTAGAAAAGACAACACTGCACATGTTGAGAATGTGGAAACTTCCGATGGTCGGGGCGCCCAAGCCCCAAATGATTTGGTTTTATGGATTGAGCAGAAGATACTTGAACTATAGGGTGAGCTTGAGCGGGTCCGAAACTTGGCAAATCTCTCCCTCACACTGGATGTCCCAGATGTCAACCACCCAAACACCCAGAACCCTGTACCACCTCAAAACACACCCAACAAATACCTTAGAATCCTCCTGCACCTCACCGGTATACAACCCCTCCTCAAAATAAACATCTCCCTACTCAATACCTACAAACCACCTATCACACTCCTCATAATACCCCACAACCTATCCCCGAACCCCAGAACCACTACACCGAAACCCCTGGCATTCACCAGAACAACCCTATATACGTGGAAACCTTACCTCACTCCACTCAACCAATCTCCTATACAGATGAATCCGCCGAGAAGGACCTGCTCATAAAGAACATGGCTGAGGAGCTCAAGAAATTAACAAGCCGAGTTCAGGGTGTTGAAGGAGGTAAAGGGATTGAAGGTCTGAATTACGAGGACTAGTGCATACAGCCGGATGTGGAACTTCCGGAGGGTTACAAACCTCCCAAGTTAAAAATGTTTGATGGAACGGGTGACCCCAAGGTCCATTTGAGAACTTACTGTGACAATCTCATGGGGGTTGGAAAAGATGAAAGGATTCGCATCAAACTGTTTATGAGAAGCCTTATTGGAGATGCCATGTCCTGGTACATAAGCCAGAATCCCAAGAAATGGGCTAATTGGGTGAGCATGGCGTCAGATTTCATGGACAGGTTCAGATTCAACACGGAGAATGCACATGTTGTTTTCTATATCCAGAATCTCAAGAAGAAGCCAACTGAGACTTCCCATGAGTATGCTACGTGATGGAGGTCAGAAGCGGCAAAAGTCAGACTGTCATTAGATGAGGAACATATGAACAAGTTCTTTGTCAGGGCGTAGGATCCACAATATTATGAAAGGTTAATGGTTATGGAGAATCATAAGTTCAACGATATCATCAAGCTCGGAGAAAGGATAGAGGAAGGTATTAAAAGTGGAACGGTGACGAACTTTGAGGCGCTGAAAGCCACGAATAAAGCATTGCAATCAGGAGGCATTTTGAAAAAGAAAGAAGTGGGAATAGTAATGGTTGCCCAAGGCCCGAAAACTCCATTTGTATACCAAACACCTCCATCCACATACCAACCATCACCTCCCAGATATTACCAACCTGCTACCGCCTACCATACCTATAATTCCCAACCATCCTATTATCAGTCACCTCCAACTCGTCCAAACTCCCAAAAAGCCAGGCCTAATTTTGACCGCAAACTACCCAGACAGTACACATCCATTGCTGAACCCATCAACCAATTGTACGAAAGATTGAAAGTTGCTGGTTATGTCACCCCTATTCCTGCTGTGGCAATGGAGAACTCATCTCAATGGGTTAATCCAAAAAAGACCTGTGCATACCATTCCGACATGGAGGACACATTATTGATGAATGTTGCACCTTGAAATACAAGATCCAGACATTGATTGATAATAAGGTCATACAGGCAAATAAAACTGCACCAAATGTCCGCAACAATCCCCTCCCAGATCATAGGGGTGAAGGGGTCAATGTGATAGAAACTGATGAAGAGTGGGATCCCGAGGGATCAATTGGGCTTATTGGGGAAGGTGGCGATCCTAAGAAGCCTGCAGTCACACTCAATCCCATTGTGGTGCAGGTACAACCACCAGTTGAAGTCAAGATATCCGCATCGGTTCCTTTTGAAGTAGAAGAAACCTATCTGCAGCAACACCCGCTCCATTTAAGGTGGAGGTGGCCACACCTTTCACTGTAACGGTGGCATCAACACCACCCTTCAGTTCTAATGCTGTACCTTGGGATTGTGTGGCCGAGGCTAGAGGAAAAGGAAAGTCGAAGATGGAAGAATCCGGTGCTGCACAAGGGATGACCAGAACAGGAAGGGTTTATACACCTGAACATTTGGGAGAAACTAGTAAGCAAGCTTCTAGTAAACCGCCCATTATTGAGACAAGTCCAGATGACCTCTGGAGGAAAGTGTAGGCAAGTGAGTACTCTGTCGTCGATCATCTGAACAAGACTCCCACCCAGATATCTATCCTATGGTTGCTGCAAAATTCTGAGGCGCATAAGAATGCTCTGATGAAGGTGTTGAATGAAGCATATGTGCCCAACAACATCACTAGCGGAGAAATGACCAATATGGTGGGGTAAGTGCTAGAAAGCCACAAAATCACGTTCCATGAGGACGAGATGCCACCTGAAGGGTTAAGTCATAATAGGGCGTTGCACATCACAGTGCAATGTGAAGATAAATTCATCGCCATAGTTTTGATAGATGGAGGATCCAGCCTCAACATTTGCCCGTTGACAACTCTAAAGAGGTTGGGCAAAGGTTTACATGAGATACGAGCAGGGACTATGAATGTGAAAGTGTTCGATGGGTCTCAAAGGGCTACCATCGGAGAAACTAATCTCTGCTTGAAGATGGGTCCCACTTGGTTCAACATTGAGTTTCATGTGCTAGACATATCAGCCTCCTATAATCTCCTGTTGGGACGGTCGTGGATACATGTCGCTGGGGCTGTAGCATCTACTTTGCACCAGGCTGTGAAATTTGAATGGAACTATCAATAAATGATCATCCATGGAGATAGGAGCAACCCCATTTACACCAGTCAGATTGTTCCGATAGTTGAAAACAGAAGGAGGTTAGGTGGAGAAACCTACCATCGCATCGAGCGTGTTAACGCAATCGAAAAGGATAAGTGGTGGAGTAGAAGGATAGAGAGAATTTTGGCATGGCAAGGGTACGAACCTAGCAGGAGGCTCGGTAAAAACCTTCAGGGTATCTCCAAGCCAATATAGTTGAAACGCCATGGTACGACCTTTGGCTAGGGTATCAGTACACCTGGAAGGAATACGATGATTGGTCACCACTGTGGCGTGGTCCATACTACCCTCTTGAGAAACCCGTGCCGCACATAAGTTAGACCTTCCATCAGGTCGATATCATATGGGGATCAGAGGAAGAAGAAGCGTTGGCAGCATTGAGGAATCTGTTCTTGGAAGATGATGATATGGACTGCT